>MU227547.1:1326606-1348286 GCA_018584345.1 Thuja plicata
ATTTTGTTTGATCATCCTCCCTAGCTAAGAGGGAGTGTTAATGTTTGTAGCTTGAGTCGTATGATCATTTAGAATACATATAATACTTTGATATTGATTATTAATAATATATTATATTTGTGTGTGTGTATATATATACATATATGTGATATATATATTATATTATATATATATTATTATTAAACATATATTATGCAAACTTATATTATTCTAATATATGATTGATTAATGAAACATTAACAATTATGATGAATAGACATGCCCTACGAAGGGGCATGTCTCTCCTAGCCTCTTTCTCAATATAAATGAAAGAGAGATTGTTGCATTTGAAAAGCACATACAATATATAACATAGAGTGCTATTACATTTGCAGCTATCCTAAAACTTAACAAGTATGCAAAGGAAAACAATTTTGAACCATCGGTAACACCAACATCGAAAGATAGGTTTAATGCAACCCGAAAGACAACTTCACAAGGGAACCCGACAACAAATTTTGTAGTGTAACCCGACAGTGCAGGTTACAATGTAAATCGATGACAGTTTACAAGTGCAACCCAAAAAATGTTGAAGTGGAACCCAACAATGTAAACCAACAGAGTAACCTGACAAGAAGATAACAGAGGAACCTGATAGATAGTTCACAGAGGAACCCGACAGGCAGACTACAGAGAAACCCGAGCACCAGTCTACCAAGAGACAGTTATAATCTTGAGAAATGTAGATCTAACGTCCACGTTAGATAAAACACTTGTGTTTTATATTTAGATTTTTTATTTGCTTTAAATATATTTCTTGAGGGACAGGCAATGTAATTGTAATTTTTTTAATCAGTCTAACTGATTAGAAACATGCAAACAAGGAGATCAAGGTCAAGTTGTAAACCTTTGATCATAGAGTTATCATTGTTATGCATGAAACTCATTTAGGTAAAACTCATTGTATAAATAAATGTGTAATCAATTAGAACAGAATGATGTGATGATGATTATATCCACAGACACTTCTATGGATTAGAGATATAATTTTATGTAGAAGGATAGCAAAAGATCAAATAGGTTATCAAGAACCAGATTCAAGGCTACTGAGCAAAACAGAGGTATTGATCAGTCACTATAGGTGATACATTATATTCATGTAATATTTAATGGATCTGTAATTAGATATTCTAGATTGTATATACTCAGTTCAATAAGTATTTTTGACTACATTCTAACAAGTGTAGCAAATAGAAGAAATCCTTTGATAAGGTAGATTTAACAATCCTTTTGTAAATATCTTAACCGAGTGCACACTAAATAGTGTTGCTAAAGCTCTTAACAAAGTAGACCTTAACCAGTCTAAACATGTTACTCCTAACAAGGTAAGATCATCAGAAGTGATCAAACTTGTAAGCCTTAACCAGCCCCTTCCATTCTGCAGATAGTGAAGTTTTGTCTGTTTCATCCCCACCGCATTTTTTACCTTCTAACAGGGGTTTTTTGCGTTACCAAATCTTGTGTCATGTGTCATTACATATCATGAATGTTTCTATGAATTTTTACATGAAAATTAAGTTTATGAATTGATATAACATGCATAAGATAAGAATAGCACATATGGTCAGAAATACAAGGAATTGATTACTAAAGGATAAAGGTTAATTGACTAAAAATTTTAAGGGTACCGATTCACCCCTCCCCTCCCAGTATACACCATTCCATTATTTCCAACACTATTGACCCACCTTTAATGGAGATTCCATTACAAGAGTCTCATGTTCTCTCTTTTGAGCATCAACTAGGCCTTCCACCATTTCCTCGCATTCAAGGGTCTCCTCTTCTTCACCCAGCACCTTTGTTTCTTCCGCGGTGGAGCCATATTGGTTCGAGCATCGACACAGGGGTTTTATCATTCAGGGGGGCTTTGGATTCTTGATCCTCTCTTATGGGGGGTTGGTTGTACTTATGATTTTGAGAGATTCTCTTGAGCCATTTCTTTTCTGCATTTTTTTCCATATCTTTTTGTAGTAGAGTTTTTTCCCATGTGGTTTTCTCTATTTCTCCACTTTATAGAGATTTGGTTGTGATTGGGTACCTAATCAGGCCTTATTGCTGAGACCCAAATTTCCTTCTTTTAGTATTTGTTTCTAGGTTTTAGTTTCTCCCTAAGTTTATCTTAAGGGGGTGTTAGAGTAATAAGTTAATTCTCTTATTAATTAAATCATGGTTTAATTATTAAAGTCACTTATTATATCTAGTTTACTTTAAATAAACTTTAGGTATGTTATAATTAATTATTCATGCAACCTAGGTTTCTCCACCTTTTGGTGTTCGATCTCCTTTATAATGATTGATCTCTTTGTATTTCATTATTCCCTCTTTGAATGATTATTTTATCTTTCTGAGTTTTGTCTCCAAGCTTTTCTTTTGTGACAGGTTATCTTGCATGCAGTGGATCTTTGTGGTTGAATTCTATGAATTCTAATAGAAAATTAAAAACATTAATATCTACACTTAAGGGTTTGGCATGTCAAAGGAAAATGTTTTAAATCATGAAAACCACAGCCTAAGCCACGAATTTTACAGGGAAAGAAAAAAATAGAATGTCATTTTTCTTATTATATACTGTTAAATGGAGCCACAGACCCAAAGATTTTCAAGAAATAACAGAACATAAACACAAAATAATTCAGGATGCCTTTGCCTTAAAATCCTGCGAAGGTAATGATTATGCAAGAAGCCTAAAGGCATAATGGCCCAAAGATTGAAATCTTACCTATGAAGTGCCTTCAAATCCTATGAAGAATTCTCCAGAGAGATCCATGGTGTCCAGTACATTCATCTGAATCCTTGGCGGCATGATCCAAGGAGAGCTCCAAAATAGAAAATGAGAGAAATGTCTCCAAGAAGCCTTGGATCCTCCATTACTGGTTCCCACAAAACCCTAGTCTTCTAGGCGGCGCAAAGACATAGTTGTGAAAGTGAAAACACTAAAGAGTGAATTTTTATGTGATTAGGGATCCATATGCCCTAAAAGCAATGTAGGAAAGAAAGATGTCAGTCTTTATCTTTTTTCATTTCTAAATTTCCATAAATGGTCGCGGTTTCACTTGGAGAGATAGATGAATACATCATATCTATATTTATCAAATGGTTAACCAATTGCGATTTAATAAACATAAATATAATGTGTTCATATTGTTTATTAAATTGTATTACTTGTATATAATATAATTAGTATTCATTAAATAGTAACGTTTACTATTTATATGATATTAACTATATTATATACAATTTTTAAATAATATAATGTTCAAGGGGGAGGAAAAAGGGAATATTATTTTGCATACACATATTGTAAGTAATAACAATTAAGTGTCAAAATTATAAGGCCCTTGATTGTTAATTATATTTTAGAGTGCAAAGATATATTAGAGGTTATTTTCTTAGCAATGGATGACATTTTTTATTCTCATGCATACAAATATGGTCAAGAGGGAGATTCTTGTTCTTCCATCAGTTTGAGGGCAATTTGACATTAGTGTGGACTTCACATGGGTTTATTTTGACTTGGGGATAAGTTTTGAGACAATTGGTTTCCATTTTTGTTATGTTATGCTCCTATTTTGTGGGAATTATCCTCAAATCTGACCCCATGTGATTTTTATAGATTGGGAGATGGAGGCTCAACTTTATGCATGATTTCAGGAGTTACCTTCAATTCTTCATCAGTTTACAGTGTAGATCACATTGGATTTGGTGTTGAGCCTTTCCTATAAGGATTTCTTATTTTTTCTTTTGAGGGGGTTGATTCTTTTCCAGGGAGCGGGTCTTGTATCTTTGGCAAAGCTCATTCTTATTTTCAGATTAGATTTGAGTCCCATTTTCTAGGTTTTGTAGCAGCACCACCCCTTAATTTTTAGTAATATAGCAACATATTTCCTTCTCAACACTTCTTGTGTTTTTTCCATGGTTGGTGATTTGATGAATTCTTTTGGATTCTTTTTTCCTTTAATTTGTCTCATGCAATCACAATTTGATGTAAGAGGATACATGTTAGGTGCAAGTCTTATATTGTGCTAGTCAGGTCTAATGATCTAAAGCTATGAGAACCAGCTGGTTTTCCTCCATGCAATCATTAAATTCAATCCTTTATAAGAAATACTTGTGTATCTAATGTTTAGTGGGGCTGTGATGATTTTAAGGTTATTTATTAAGGATTTTATCAGTAGGGCAGGTTGCAGAACATAGTTCATTATTCGATGTATCACCTTAGAGTTAAATTAATTTTCAAAAGAATATCCTTCTATCCCTATCCATGTTCAAGATAATTTAGGTGATACAATAAGGAACCGACCTTTGAATCCTATAGATTCTCTCTCACCATAGGATACCCACAATCTAAGAGTGTCTCAATGTTCCAACGGGATAGCTGAATCTTCATATTTTGCTACAAGCACAATCCTTATTAACAATAGGTACAATGGACCTTATTACAACATGCTTAAATAAAAAAACATCAAGTGGGGATGAATCTTGATGAGGTGCCCATGCACCAGTATGCATATGTATGTATGTATGTATGTATGTATGTATGTCTGTATGTATTATAAATTCTTATTGTCAATTATATTATATAGGAAACTTTCAAATACTATATAATTATGGTTTACATAAATCAAACTATTGTAAACATATAAATATATTTAGTATATGCATTATTTGGAAGCATAAATAAATATGAAACATGAACATAAACATAAATGTATATGTTTTGTTGACAACATATATGTTTTTTTGACCAGATATATGTTTTGTTGACCACATTAATATATTTTTTAGATGTAATCACAGTTACATTTGTTTTGTTGTCAACAAAATGATATATGATATGTTGACAACATAGACATATGTATTTTGTATACAACATAAACATATATGTTTTTTTGAGAGCATAAACATATCTTTCTTGTTGAGAACATAAACATGTATGCTTTTTTTACTACATAAACATATCTATAAATATTGACCAACTCATGCATTTACCAATTTAGCATTGTGAAGGGGCCTTACTAAAATCATTCAACGCCTTATATAAACATATCTGATACATGGTTGAAATATAGAAACATAAAAAAATTTATGTAAGATCTAATTCACCATAAAAGTATCATTGCCATCAATTATAATTATATCATAATTACACATTTATCTTCTCTGCAAAGTAGAGCCCAAAAATATGCTACTACATCGATAAAAACTTAACATTTACAAATACTTTAGTCAATTCTCCAAAAAAATTTGAAAAAGGAGGAGGTGTATCATATCTAGAGGCAGCACCTTGTTCTCTAATTGGAGGTGGTATTATTTATTGGGAGAGTTTTGTATCAGACTTGCTAATTAAGTCATAAATTTGTGGCTTGCATCAGCATTCATTTCCAAATGTGATGAACACCAAAGGGTACTCCGTTATGTCACATTAGTAATTGTAGCTAAGATAGGGGTCAAAAGGTTGAACATGTAAATAACTATTGGGTGTTGGGAGGGTAGATGAGTATTCGGTGTACTCTCTTGCTGCACATTATTGATTCTTGCAAAGGCCAGGGTCAAGTGGTCTTATATGCAAAATAGAATTGGGTGTTGAGAGGGTACAGGAGTAGTGAGTGTACTCTTGTTCTTTCCTTTGTTAGATTTTCATCCTTTATTTTGAGTTACCTTTTCTTCTCAAACTCTCTTAACCTTCTCTTGTCATTCTACCTTATCATGTGCTTCTTATTGTTTTCACTCTTTCTTCTCCAACCTATTTTATTCTGCTACTTTTTGGCTTGCCTCAAAATCTGCCTTCCTCTCTCTCATTTCCTTCTTCAAGATTACATTGTTGCAACTCCTCATTTCTCATATTATGTTCATCTTGTTCCTGAAGAATGTCAACTTAGTTATTCAATATCAAATTTTGTGACTTCCTACTAAGATGAAACACTCTATAATAATCTCCATGTGATGATTTTTGCACCCTCTACACTTGAATTCTCAAGAATTTGCTAGCTAAAGTTCTTTTTTGTTGTCTTTTCTGTTATGTGCATGTCACGTAGTCAACATGCTAGTCACTTGTGTGATTTTCCTCATCACCTTCACTGCCATATTATTGGTCCCAATTTGATGCATTTTTAAATTAATGAACCACCTTAGTTGGATCAATATGTGGTGGACATGTCATGGAAAGGGATACTTCTTCATCAAAAAAATTTTGAAAAACTCTAATATTAGTGGTTGCTTTATTCAAATAAATCAATTACAATATCTTGATTTGGTAAACTAGGACCTTCCATAGTTTCCATTCTCACATAATGGGTTGCTTAAACATCTATAATATCTGGCTGGGATGCACTCTCCATTCCTACACTATGGGTTTCTTCAACATCTGCAATCTCTTTCTCAAATAGACGTGGTAGTAAAATATAACCTTATGATGAAATTATTTCCCTCTTCATGTTATATGCATTGAATTCTTGCACAAATTGTCAATTCAGCCTCTTATAACCATGCATTTGCATAAAGGTCTATATTACAATGTATTATGCATCATCTTCAACTAAAACAACATCACTTTCTTCTTTGTCTTCATGCCTCCTCTTCAATGGAAAATGAATCACTTGGCCTCATATCCTTCTCAATTTTAGACCTATTTGATGGTGTATAATAGGAAATGGGAAGCAATGCAAAGGGATAGCTCACTTCTCCTTTTCAAAATTGTACATTTGGAAGGAAGATGCTCGAATATGCAAGGAAGGTCCCAAGCACTAAATGGGTCAGTGATCCTTTGTTAAATATGTAAAAATGATAATGAAATACGAAATCCATATTAGGATAGATTTTTGCAATTGGAATCAAAATAGGAGATATACTATTTCAGATCTGAATATCAGACAAATGAAATCTTGAAAGTACCTGTAAGTACATATCTAGAACCTAAAGACTATGACCTGACTCCCTACCAAATATGAGATAGATTTGGAAGGTACAAATCATTAGAAACATTTTGTACCTAGGGACATAATGTTAAAAATATTTTGTTCCCTGGGTTTTAGCCTCAAACTTTCAGGGGTTCTCTGACAGTTCTTGTTCTTTCCATATTTTTCCCAACAACTCCATAACCTATTCCTACACATAGATAAATGGGAAAGAAGGTTGGATAGAGGGGTTTACCTCATTCAAACCCATGTTTAGGAATCAAACTTGAAATGAAATAAAATAAAGGAAAGTGTGATGTCATGTAGCAAGGGCTAGATCTAGAAAATGAAGTATACCATACCTTGGCAACGCAAATGCTTCTTTGAATGTGATCAAGTATGTTGATGCAATAGCTTTGACTTAACACAAAAACCCAAAATAAAATTATGAAATAAAAAACCTCATGGAATGAATGTTTCAGTTCGCCACAATGTTTGATTGAAGAGAAGAGAAAGAAGACTTGGATGAATGTAAGTGAATGTGTATCTCCTTAATAAAAAAAACTCCTTTCTTCGCCTCAATGGGGGAAAGAAGATAAATCTATAGAAAGAAACACTTTGACTGCTTGAGAATAATTCTAGATCTTGAATCCTAGGACTTGATAGCTTAATAGCTCTTGAACTTGATTTACTTCCTTTCACTTGATGGCTTGAATGTGAATACTTGATAACGAATGTGAACGCTTGACAATATTTATTATAGTTACCAAAATGAACAGATTTAAGGTGTTTATATAAGTCTCACAATATTTTGGGGGTAAAAAATCAAGTAGGCTGACTACGGGACTGAATAACCCACCAAAAACCCAACATAGAGCTCTGGGCCAAATTTGGGCCTAAACATGTGGGGAAAGAATGTTAAAAATGTTTTGTCACAAGGTACAAAATGTTAGAAACATTCTTTACCTAGGAAATTCTTTCCAAACTTGGGTTGGGTGCCAAGAAAATAGGGTAGGTGTGAGATCCTTAATTATAACTCATTTTGAGGTCATGACCTATCATGAAGACCACAAATAGTGATATAGGGCCTAGGTGATGAAATGGATTATCTGATTGGAGAATAAATAGAGGAGCACACTTAGAATTAAGAGCTAACCTTGGTTTTTACAAGATTGAAAGCATAGAGGACCCATATTCAAATTTAGGTATCCTTAAGTGCCATATGAGGTCCTACAATAGAAAAAACACTAAGGTGGGCACAAAATAGTCCTTAACTTGTACACAAATTAGGTTCTTACAATTTATGATGATACATTTAGCCCCCACTTTAGCAGGAGTATGAGACAACCTCATGCTCACGACAAAGAAAGATAAGAGAGAAAACAAGAGAGAAAGAGAGATAATCATGGGAAAAAATCAAAGAGATAAGAAATCACTAAGTTCAAGGACACAAGGGCTCAAATTAAGGATCTCAACTCAGACATCCAAGCACAAGGGCAAAAAAAAAAAAAGGAAAACAAAGACTAAAAAAAAAACACAAACATAAATGGTTATTGCTAAAAAAACTCCAAATCAAAAACTAGAAGAGACCTCAATCAAGATAAAATCTCAAAAACTAATATCATTTTTGGAAATCTATTGCAAGAGAAAAAGTGACCACAAAGAAAGGGAAAGAGCATCCATCAAGGAAAAGACTCCATTATCTAACCCACTAGCATAGCTATGAGAGCATGGAAAGAAAAGAGAGAGACTATAAACCCAATAGGCTAGCAAGTTGTGTTATGCTAGATGATCCATGAGATAAGAAGAGGAGGAGATGAAAAGCATAGAAATTTTTGTTATGCTAGTTCCACTTATCCCAAAGAAAAAGGGAAGGAGAATTGATGGTCTAGAAAGTTGTGTTATGCTAGTCAATTCTACTTTGAAAAAATTGTGCACGGGGGTAGCTTGAAAAAAATTTCTTTCAGGGGTGGCTTTGAAATTTTGTGCTCAAGAGCGGATTAATTTTTTTTTTGCTCACAATGTTGTCTTAGGGGATTAGTCTTAAAAAAATTATTATCTCCATAAAGATCCAAAAAAAAAAGGCGATCATTCCTAAGGAAAGCATTTCCTCGTTAGGGATGAATAAGAAAAAAGTTACATAATATAAAAGGGAGGCCATATGTATGGCCCCCTCCTTATGATGAAAACATAGGGATATGCTGGAATCATAAATAAAGAGAGAACAAGGATACCTACTTCCAAAAACAAGAAGATATCCTTAAAACAACAATATATGCTTGTTCCTTTAGCAAAGAGAAAAAACTCTTGGTAGCCAAGGGAATAGACAATCATGAAAGGATATCCACAAGTGGGAAGAGACCCTTAAAAGGAAGAGATATTAGATTAAAAAATATATTTTCACAAGGTGTTCTTGAACAAAAATAACGTCTTCAAGCCAAAGAGGGGAAGAGAACAAGAATGCACCCATTTAGCCCCCTATTGCTAGGTGAAAAGGGGATTATTAATGAAGGATAATTCACTTTAACCCCCTAAGTAAGGGAATTTGTTTAGGATGAACATGATTTTATAGATAAGGAAGAGGTTGTGATCCAATATATCAACCTCTTACATAAGAGAGAATCCTGAACCAAACAAAAATTTTCTCTAATAGAAAAGAATGTCACGTGATAAACAAATTCCACTATACTAAGGAAAGTGGATCCTTAGAGAAATGAAGGTTGACACATGAAATATTATCCCCCAAGTACTAAGGCAAGAGAAAATATAATACATTGCACACCCTAAATGATAGATCTTTCATAATGAACATGCACTTGCAAGCAAGAATGAGTTTCAAACAAGGATATAAATCTTCGGGAAAAAGAGAAGATCCTAATGTAAAAAAAACACATTTATGCAAGAAAGTATACCATGTATATGAAAGAAACAAGTTAAAAAAAGGGACAATGAATGCAATCAAAAAGAACACCATACATACCCTAGATATAAGATCATTTAACAAAGACATGCTCTTTGAAGCATGAAAAATATTTTTTCCAAGATGAAAGTATCTTGTGTGAAACAAAAGATGTCAAGCTAGAAAGGATGTACCAAAAAAAAATACAAATATATAAAGAGAAGAGAGATGGAAAGATACCACATTATGAAAACTTAGCATAAAAATAAACTATACAAGATATACACTTGCAAGAAAGGATTGCAAAGAAGGATACCCATTCCATTACAAAGAAAGATCCTTAAACAAACATGTCCATGTATGGAAAGACATCACAGTATAAAATATTTAACTAACAAAGAGATAACAGATCCTTTGGAAGGAAAGATAGACAAGATAGAGAGAAACCTTTCTCCTCAAGTAGGAAGACAAGTAACACAACCTATTATATTGCTCACATTGCGCATTATGAAAAACAAAGAGCCCCCGATGATATAAGGTACCAAATTTACATAATGGAGAGAAACATAATAGGAAAAAGGAAATGCTAAGTTATATCTTTTATATCAAGATAAAGCATAAGATTAGTTGCCAAGGAAAGAAGAAATATATCTACTAAACCTTGAGCAAATTGTCTAAATTCAATACAATCAGCAAGAGAGTGTTTATTTATTTAATGAAAAAGACATATAAATTAAACATTAATAGGTTTTTGATTCTCTGGAAAAAAATTATAAGGAAAATGAATTTTAGGACCATTTTAATTCTCTAAAATATTCTCTTAGCTAAACCCAAGTGGTCATCATGAGGAGGTGTAATAATGGATGGTGTTGGTAAAAGCATGTCAAGAGGAGGTGTATGTTGGGATAAAGAAGGATTAGAAGAAGGTAAATTGGTAACTTGGTATAAAACCTAGACCACATATAGTTACTTGTGTAGGAGGATCTATAGGAACCATAATACCTTGTTCATTAATGTCAATTCCTAAGCCATTGTAACCTTGTTGAGCAGTAATGTCATAACCCACATTATAATTAGCTTTCCATGGGTGAAGGAGATTCATCGTAAGTTTTATGGAAATGTGTGGTATAAAGAGGAATAGAAGGAGAAAAATTATCTTTAAGAGGAGAATTTCTATCACTAGTCCCATCTTGTTTAGGAGAATACGTAGAAGGCTTATAAAGATCTTCATGTCTACTTAATGTTACTCTTGGAGAGAAACTATCTAGAAAATTCTTAATAGCGGAATCATGAATAATTATTTGATAAAAGGAAGATTGTTTAAGGTCATCTACAGAATTACATAGGAAAAATTCCCTAAGACTATCCATTAAGGTAGGTTGACTAGGTCTCACTAGGATGGGATCATTAGGAGCTAGATCTCTATCAATATGATCAATAGACATGATAGGAGTATGATTAAAAATGCTTATATAAATGGTATCTTTATAAGGTGCATCAACAAATACTCTTATGTAATCAACATATTCCATGCATTTTATTAAAAATTGAATGAGAAAAGTACATAAAGTATTGATAAAAGTCATCAAATAATCCTTATAAGGATGAAAAATATTTTAAAGTATCATAATAGCATATGGAAGAGTACCATGAAGGAATACAGATATCATGAAATGCAAGAAAGTATGATTCACTCCATTTGATTGATAAAGAGATGTGAGGAGAAAGGTAACAACAAAAGTTATCACACACCAATCTAACTTTGTAAACTCCATGAATTCTAATGAGAGATAACAAGCACATAAAGGATATATAATACCAAAATCAAAAAGGAAATATTATGAGCCAGGTTAGCCAAAATGTACAATAGGTGAATCTAGATATCTAAATGGATAAAATGTTGTAAAGGTATGATGTAAATAGTACTTAATTCAATAGACACAAATATTTAGACACCAAATGAGAATGGAAATGTCAGGTGTCAGGTTCACCAAAATGTATAATAGGAAATGGGAAGCAATGCAAAGGGATAGATCACTTCTCCTTTTCAAAATTGAACCTTTGGAAGGAAGATGCCCCAATAGGATAGGAAGGTCTTGAGCACTAAATGGGTCAATGATGCTTCACTAAATATGTAAAAATGATAATAGAAAATGATAATGAGATAATAAATGCATATTAGGGAATATTTATATGCAATTAGAATACAGATAAGAGATATATTGTTTCAAATCTAAATATCAGATAGCTGGAATCCCAGAAGTACCTGTAAATGCACATCTAAAACCTAAAGCCTGTAACCTTGTTAGTAATAACTGAGAGGGGGGAGGTGAATCAGTGGCCTCAAAAATTAATCCTTAAATCAACCCTTAAAACTTATAACCACAAATTATGCCTCTAGTTATCTTTTGTCCTACACGATGAATGCCTTGAAATACTTATATCAATTTACTACTTGTCGGAATGATTTGTAAATCTTTCTTCTATATGCACTAATACATTTGGTACCAAATTGCAATGGCAGTGCCGTTGCAGTTTTTCCGTCACAACCTTGTCATCGTCGCAATTGCGACGGCAGACCGTCGCAATTGCGACGATGACAAGGTTGTGATGGAAAAACTGCAACGGCACTACCATTGCAATTTGGTACCAAATGTATTAGTGATGTTTACCGATAAGTAGTCAACTATTTACCAAAACACGTAAATATGCAAAGTATACTGATCAATCCAGAATTGCATATGTGAAATGTAAAATAGTAAAGTAATAGAACATAAACACATAACACATGGATTTTTAACGTGGAAACCCTGTTAGGGGAAAAACCACTGGGACCGGTACCCCAAATTTTCACTCTTCTAAAGTGAGCTATGTTAGGAGCCAACCTTGTTAAAGGTTACAAACACACTGTTAGGTGTGACCTTGTTAGAGGATTTAAAAGATAGTTTGTCACCTAGTATCTGGCATCTAATGCTACCATCCTTGATCAAACACTCACTTGGCCTATCAATAGGTATCGGGCATGTCCAATGCTACTTCCTATGATCAAACTTTTTTGATACTCCTTGGGGTGTATCTCAATTGTAGAAGACTTTTAAGTCATGCTTGGTTAAGAGACTTGATGCTTCAATGGTTAAAATAAAACATTAATGATCTATTCACACATACAACTTGAATTATAGATTTTGAGATCTATTGTAAGTGCATTACCTTTGTGATCAATATAATCATTTATATACCTTTTCTCCACACTATTCTGCTTTGTGATGTTGTCTCACTATTTTTCTGTGTCTACAGAATCTATCTCTTTCCTCAGCTTGTTGATCAGGTATGAATGAAGACTTTCTTCTCCTTCAGAATCTCTTTAGCATCTTCCCTCTTTTTCTTGTTCACCCCACACCATTCGTAATGAATTGGGTTTGTCTCTTTATAGACATGATTCACCATTTCTTGGCTTTCTTGATTCTTGGTGTGATCCATAATTCTCGCCAATTAGATTTAAAGCAAACTCTATTTTTATCTCAAAGAGATCTTCTTGCCAACTACACAAAGTATCTTTAAATCCATTACTTATCCTTGGCTTTATCTAGTCGATTAAGAAAATGATAAGTATCAGTTAAGTCTATTTATATCTCTTGACAGCTAAGCATTTTTTCATTTCTGAACTCTCTATTTTGTTGGTCAACACTTCAGTTAGTCATCGATGATAACTAACTGTTCCATCGGTGTGACTTCATTTGTCATCAGGATCCCTGTCCTTGTCTTTTCCATCAGGCAACAGTGTAATTCTATCCGTCGGGTTACTATGTGTTTTTCTCGGCGGGCAACACTGTGACTTTGCTCGTCGGTAATACTATTCATTTTCTCATCGGGTAACGCAATGACTTTCTCTTTTACTCTATCTGTCGGTGTATATAGTCACTTAGTGAATACTTGACTTATATTCATTATTGAAAGCACAACCTTTGATTCATCGGTTCTTTGAATTCTTTAGTAGTATGTCCATGACCATACAGATTATATTAGGTTGACATCAATGAAAATACAATACATTGACTGATTTGATGCCTTGCATGATCATCAACTTAACATCTTCAAACATTCAATAAGTTACATGTCATCAATCTCTCCCTTTGGCATTGATTTCAACATACTACATTATCATACTATACTATTACTAATACAATATGAAATATACAATTTCATTAAGCTTTCCTAATGTAACTATTACAATTGTTTGGCTTTCGATAAGCTCAAATAGCTTTGATTTGATTCTTGCAGCTTTCTTTCAGTCTTCAATCCCTTCACTGGATAGATGTAGAATATTTCTTTCTCTGATGTGATGTTTTTTTCTTGTGTGTCAAATACTCTCCCTTTGACTGTTCTCCTTTCTTATGATGTCTCTTGTCAGCAATTATTTCTCTTTATGTGTACTCTCCCTTTTTTGTTACATCTCTCCCTTTGGATACTTTGATGGATATAATCTCTCTCTAAGATAATAATGGATATAATCTCTCCCTTAGGTGATAAGAGATGATAATGGATATAATCTCTCGCTTTGACAGCAATGCCAAACAGATATTGTTGATAGTTAATGCCAAACAAATCCTTTCAATCCATAATATATTCCTTGAATTTCCCTATCCATTGGTAATACAATAACTTTGGTTCTCAGAGTAGATAAATACCTTGATGTATATAGATTTATCTTTGAATTCCATCTCTCTACTTGCATCAACATGAATGATAGTCTAATAATATGCAGGCTGATGCAGCCTTCTAGTCATTTTACTGACCAGTAGACAAGGGTCTAACCCCTAGTCTCTTTCTCAAGTTTTCAAATGCATCTATGGGCAGTGGTTTGGTGAAGATATCGACCAATTGTTCCTTTGATTGCACATACTCAAGTATCGCCTCCTTTTCTTGAACTTGTTCTCTCAAATAATGATACTTGATGGAAATATACTTTGTTTTAGCATGCATGATTGGATTCTTGAAAATGTTTATTTCACTTGTATTATCACAATAGATAATTAATGGTTCAAGAATTTTCATATGCATACCTTCCTGTAATTGTTTGATCCATGAAATATTTGAGCAATTTGCAGTACAAGCAACATACTATGCTTCAGCAGTAGATTGAGAGATGCATCCTTGCTTCTTGCTTATCCATGTGACAAGTTTTTCACCCATAAAGAATGCTCCTCCAGTTGTGCTCTTTCGGTCATCAATATTTCTAGCCCAATCAGTGTCAGAAAAGACCTTTAGTTCAAATTTGAGTTCTCTTCTATACCATAAGCCATATTCCTCGGTATTCTTCAGATATCTTAGGATTTTTTTCACATCAGTCATATGTGATTCTCTGGGAATAACAGAAAATATTGCAACTATTCCTACTGCATGTGCAATATCTGGTCTAGTATGTACAACATACATAAGTTTACCAATCATTGATCTGTACAAAGTCTAATTTACCTCTGATGACTTGTCTTCCTTTGTCAGCTTACATCCAGTTGCCAATGATGTTCCAACTAGTTTGGACTCTTCCATCTTGAACATTTTCAGTATTTCTTTGATGTATTTGGATTGTGTAATGAAAATACCTTCATCTTGTTGCATGATTTGTAGACCAAGAAAGAACTTGATCTCTCCAAACATAGACATCTCAAACTCTTTTCTCATTTCATTTGCATAGCATATCATTGCCTCTAAATATGATGTCATCAACAAATATCTCAGCAATCAAAATGTTAGCATCAGTATCTTCCTTCAAATAAAGATTATTGTTTTCACTAGTCCTTACAAATCCAATACTTATAAGATAGGAATGAATTCTTTCATACCAGGCTCGGGGTTCTTACTTCAATCCATACAGGGCTTTATGTAGTCTACATACCATGTCCCTCTTGTCTAGATCAATAAACCCTTCTGGTTGTTCAATGTATACCTCTTCTTCAAGTATTCCATTTAGGAATACAGACTCAATATCCATATGATATACCTTGAATCCTTTACATGCAGCATAAGCAAGTAATATTCTTACTCCTATCCTAGCAATGGGTGCAAAGGTCTCTCCATAGTCAATCCCTTCTTCTTGTTCATACCCCTTGCATACTAGTCTTGCTTTATTTATGGTGACTTCTCCATTCTCATTTATTTTATTCCTGAATATCCATTTTGTACCGATGACATTCTTGTCATTTGGTCTTGGTACAAGTGTCCATGTCTTGTTTTTCTCAATCTCCTCATTCATATAAATAATCCATTCATCATTATCAAGTGCAACATTGACATATTTTGGCTCATAATCACAAAGAAGGCATCTTGTATTTAGAGACTTAATTTTTGTTCTCATACTAGCCCTCTTGTCTCCAATTATATAGTTATGTGGATGGTTCCTTCTGACATATTTGGCAAGTACAGGTTCAGCGCTTTGTCTATCAACTTGATCATCATTTTGTCCTTCATTTTGTTCTCCATCACTTTGTGCATCATTTTGAGCAATATCTTGATCGTCATTATTTGCAGCCTGATGCTCGGGTGCAATGATCTGTTGCTCGAGAGCTCTACATTGTTGGACAGGTAGAGTTTTTTTGTGCTTTCCTTTCCATTCTTCTCTGCAAATTCATCTATCTTTACATTTTCACTTTCAACAATTTTGTTAGAGGCTTTATTGAGACATTTATAAGCCTTGATCTTGGTGGAATACCCTAGAAAGATTCCTTCATCACTCTTGGAGTCAAGTTTTCCATTTCTATCATCCTTTAAGATATAACATTGACTACCAAAAATTTTGAAATAACTCACATTGGGTCTGTATCCATACCATAGCTCATAAGGTGTCTTTTTGGTGTCTTTCTTCAATTTTACTCTATTCAATGTGTAAATAGTAGTACTGACAGCTTCTCTCCAGAATATTTGGGAGATTCCTTTCTCTATCATCAGTTTCCTTGCACAACCAACTATGGATTTGTTCCTTCTTTTATCAATTCCATTTTCATGTGGTGTTCTTGGTGCAGAGACCTGTCTTTTGATTCCATGCTCATTACAAAAGTTAGTGAATTCATCTGAAATAAATTCTCCTCCTCTATCTAATCTTAAGCATTTCAATTCTTTACCACTTTGTTTCTCTATCATTGCCTTGTACCATTTAAACATCTTAAATGCTTCATATTTATCTTTTAGAAACATGATTGTCATGATTCTAGAGTAATCATCAACAAAGAGAATAAAATATCTATCACCATAATAACTTGTTGTCCTCATTGGTCCACATAAATCAGTATGGACTAATTCTAGAATGGCATCAGATGTATGGATTTTTCATTTGAAACTAGACTTTGTCATCTTACCTTTTTGACAATTCTTACACATGATATTGTCGGGCTTAACCATCGTCGGTAAACCTCTTACATTTATCTTTTTGCTTATCTTTATCATGTTGTCAAACTTCACATGACACAATATTTTGTGTCACAACCATATGTCTTCATTTCTAGTCATTAAGCAATTGGTGTCAGTATCATTCAGGTAGAATAAGTTACCTTTTGTCTGTTAACCAACTAATATTCACATGATGAGATGATGATGAAGACCAAGATCAAAGGTATACAAAGTTGTAGAATACTCTTAGATCAGTTTTTATTTTGTCATTGATGTCAAGCAATTGATTTCTGATCCATATTGAGTTTCCATATCATTTGGAGTGAACTACAAGTTGAGGAAGACAAGGAAAGAGAGCAAGTGTTGAAGAACTTAACTGGGAAACTAATACAGATCAAACAATAATTCAGTGATGATTGGTATAATTGTTTTCTACACTATTTTCATGATGACATAGTCAGTAACACAGTTTAGTCAATTCGGTAAAGGAAGCAGAATCGAGCACCAAGCGAGAACAGTCACCGAGTGGAAATGTTATTCGGTCATAGTTACCGAGTACCAAATTCATGCAAAGGAACCGAGAAAAGCTATTCACCAAGCGTTGTCAGTTACCAAGCAGTGAAGTTCATGTTAGCGAGTCATAAAGTCAGTAACCAAACAAGGAACAGTCGTTGGAAGTTAATGATAAAATCGAATATTAGACAGATCATGATGAGCTGGAAGATTCCACAAGGAAGGAAGAAGTTTGTTACAAGATCCATGAACTAAAGAAATCAAGATGAAGATCAAAGGTAGAGATTAAGTAGCTAAACATATGTTGTGAGTCCCAAGAAGGGAACAAGTCCCAAGGTAAAATTCAGGCGGTTTACCGAGCGGCAAGAAATCATAAGGATGATTGGACGGCTGAGATTGAATTGTTGAAAACCTAAACAAGGAGATTAAGAGGAAAATAATGGTTTATAAAAATGAAGTTACACGAATGAGAGACGGTTGCTGGTTGTTTAATGAGAAGAAAGGAAAAATGTTGATAGAAGAGAAGTCACCGAGTGATACAGAGAAAGGAAGAAGACTAAACTCTGAACTCTGAATAGAGATTATGAATGATAATGAATGATTGATGGAAGATTTATTGAAGAAGTAATGAGGTACTGAATCCAGTAGACCAAGTGAGCATAAAAGGATCTGATCAAGCAAAAGGTAGAAGACAGTTGCTGCATTAACAGATCAAGTTTAATTGTATGTTTCATATTTGTATCTAAAAAATCTCTTAACCGAGTGGATATAGCTATCCTATTGAAAACCCTAGAAATAGGTGATACTCTAACAGAGAGTTTTAAGTCCTTTCATCAGGCCACTTTTAACAGAGTGAAGATCCTAACAGATCTGAGGGAAATCCCTTAACCGGGTCACATTTAACAATGTGCTTTGTAATCTTTAATAGGATTGGCTCCTAACCGAGCATACTTCAGAAGAGTATTTTATTTGTGGGTGTCAAGTCCCATGGAGGTTTTTCCCAATTTGGGTTTCCTCGTTAAATCTGGTGTTAATGTGTCATTATCTTATTTGGATGATATGTGTTAATGATGCTACTTAAATTACTCAAGGTTACAAGTTGTCTCAAGTGCAGTAATTATAGTTTACTGAGTTGAATGAGATTTAGAGTCAGAGTTTGGGATAAGATCACAGTCCACTGATTCACACCCCNCCCCCCCCCCCCCCCCCCCCTCTCTGGACCAACAATTGGTATCAGAGCCTATTACTCTGAAGAGAAAATTTTAAAGGGACTTGAGTTAAAGATCCAAAGATGTATAAGAGGGAGGCACCTAAGTTGAATAAGGACAACTTCTCTACATGGAAAAGTAGAATGAGACTACATCTCTCTAGAATTGGAGAATATGCATTATATTATCTTGACAATGAGTACTCACTGCCACCTTTTGATCCTATGACACTTGAGCAGGCAAGGGAAAGACAAGAACACACACAACTAATGATAGAGATATCCTCTTCTCTCACCGACCAGGAATTTAATGATCATAATGGATGTGATACAGAAAAGCAGATGTGGGATAAGATCACATTGGTACACGGAGGAGATCAACATGTTCAGAAAGCTAAAGCAGAAAGCTTAAGAGGCAAGTTTGATTCAATGAGAATGAAAGAAGGAGAAAATGTGACACAATATAGTACAAGACTAAAGGAAGTGGTAAACACCATCAGAGGTGTTGGAGGACATATTGATGAAGAAGATGTGACAAGCAAGCTACTAAGATCCCTGCTATCTGTGCATGCTATTCGAGTATCAGATATACAAGAACTGAGATCCATCCCTCAGATGACAGTCTCGTTGGATGCTACAATTGGTAATTTGACTTCATTTGAGTTAAATGAATTTGATAACAGTCTGACCACTACTACTAAGATTGAATTTGCATTCAAATCATCCCTGAGTATTGGAAACCCTAGAGAGTCTACTTCTAGTGATAACTATGCAAGCAGTGTAATTGAAAGACTTCATAAATGTAGAAGTGAGTTGGAAACTTTGTATGCTGAAGATGATAGACAGCAAGAGGAGTTTGAAGCATTCTTAGCTAGAAGGTTACCAAGAGGGAAAGGTAAGTACAGAGGTAAGCTACCCTTAAAATTTTTTAACTGCAACAAGATTGGCCATATCGCATCTAGCTGTCTAAGCAACAAGGATGATGAAAGAAAGGATAACCGAGAAAATAAGAGAGAAAATAAATTCAAAAGATACCAAGATTTCAAAGACAAAGGTAAGAATTCATGCTACATTGCTAAAGAAGGGTTAACTGATGATGACACTGATGATAATGAAGATGAGGAAGTTGTTTATGTTGCTATCAAAGATGATTCTGATGAAGAAAGGTACGAAGAAGAAAAATCCTTAATTTCTCACATGAGCAAAAATGATGCATGGATTATAGATAGTGGTTGCAGACACCACATGACTGGTGATACACAAAAGTTTATTACTATAGAAAATCATGATGGAGGATTTGTTAGATTTGGTAATGATGCTCCATATCATGTCAAAGGTAAAGGTTCTATAATTTTTTTGAATAATACAAGATGTGATGATGTTTACTGGGTTGAAGGACTAAAGTACAATTTGTTGAGTGTGGCACGGCTAAATACAACAGGTCACCGACTGGAATTCCAAAATGGGAAGGTAAAAGTGTTTGGCAAACATGGAAATCTGATTGCCACTAGTGAACAAACTAAACGTAACCTATTCTACCTTGATACTTCTGAAAAGAGTTGTCTATACACAAAATTGGAGGATGTCTGGCTATGGCACAAGAGGTTATGCCATGTCAATTTTGACAACTTGATCAAGGTGAGCAAAAAGAATAGAGTTAGAGGTCTACCGAGATTGGACAAACCTGAAAATGTCATGTGCAAGGAATGTCAAATTGGAAAAGTGACTAAGTCAAGTTTTACAAGTAAAACCTATGTTAGTAAAGGAATCTTGGACCTATTACACACTGATTTATGTGGACCCATGAGAACACAAAGCTACTATGGTGATAGATATTTCATTTTGTTTGTTGATGATTTCTCTAGAATGATGTCTGTCATGTTCTTGAAAGAAAAATCTGATGCTTTTCAAATGTTTAAGTGGTATAAGGCAAGAGTTGAAAAGGAAACTGGAAGAAAACTAAAATGTCTGAGATCTGATAGAGGAGGAGAGTTTACATCTGATGAGTTTACACTCTTCTGCAATGAACATGGGATAAAGAGATAAATGTCTGCACTGAGAACACCACAGTAGAATGGAATAGCAGAAAGAAGAAATAGATTAATTGTTGATTGTGCAAGAACACTAATGATTGAGAAGGGAATCTCTCAAACATACTGGAGAGAAGAAGTAAGTACTGTAGCCTACACATTGAACCGAGTATAATTGAAGAAAGGCTCAAACAAGACACCTTATGAAATTTGGTATGGGCACAAACCTAATGTAAGTTATTTCAAAGTTTTTGGAAGTATATGCTATATCTTGAAAGATAACAGAGATGGAAATTTTGATTCTAAAGGTGATGAAGGAATATTTCTTGGATACTCCACAAAGAGCAAAGCTTACAAATGCTTAAACAAGTCTACTAACAAGATTGTGGAAAGTGCAAATGTGAAAATTGATGAATTTGCAAAGAAAAATGATAGAAACAAGAAAAAGGAACCAGAGGATTATCAAAGATTTGTATATGTACATACTGATGTACTACCGAGAGGACAACCAGAAAAGGAAGCTAAACAGATGGAACTACAACCGAGTGATGATGAAGTACCTGCCCCCACTACCGAGCCTGTTCTAGCAAAATATGTAAGAAGACACCACTCACCGAGCAAGATAATTGGAAACAAAAATGATGGAGTAATGACAAGAAGCAAGGTAAGGAACAATACATGTTTAATATCTACATTTGAGCCGAGGAAAGTAAAAG
>MU227547.1:1352070-1372896 GCA_018584345.1 Thuja plicata
TTTTGCTTGTCACCGGTCATATGGTGAGTGCAGCCACTATCTATGATCCAAACATCATTTTTACTAACTTTAGATATGAGTGCAGTTTCTACATACCTTTCTTCATCATCATCTGAATCATCTTTTATAGTCACAAACACCATCTCAATGTCTTCATCAGATTCAGTGTCAGTGTAATCATATTTACATTTTTCTAGGTAATTGGCCTTCTTTCCTTTGTCCTTGTAGTCTCCGGTGTCTCTTCTTTTTGATTGTCGGTAGCTTCCGTAATCACCTCTATCAAACTTATTTTCAAATGACCTCTCATTACTTCTATCATCTTTTCTTCTATTAGGACATCTTGCAGCAAAGTGGCTAATCTCTTTACAATTAAAAAAAAACAAGTGGTGGTTTACCTTTGTATTTACATTTTCCTCTCTGCATTATTCTATCCATAAGTGCTTCAACTTCATCAAGATCTTTTTCTTCACTTTGACTATCACTATCTTTTCTCATAGTGTGTTTATGACTTGATTTACTTATTCTTAAAGAAGATTTGAATGCTGACTCTATGTTTGGTAAGACACTATTATCAAAATTGTTCATCTCAAATGAAATTAGTCTTCCAATCAAATTGTCTAGAGTAACGTTGCTATTTTCTATTGCTCTCATTTCTTGAATGGTAGATACTCTAATAGAATAATTAGGCAATAAGATTCTTAGAGTTTTACTTACCACTGTATCTTCGTCTAGTACACCTCCAACTCCTTAGATAGCATTGACTACCTCTTTGATTCTTGTGATGTACTATGTGATGTTTTCACCTTCTTTCATTTTGAGATCATCAAACTTTCCTCTAAGGATTTTTGCCTTGGCTCTCAAAACATTCTTGTCACCACCATGTACAAGCATCAATTTTTCCCACATCTGCTTTGCATTTTTGCAGGTTTTGACATCTTCAAATTTAGCATTGGAGAGTGAGGAAGCAAGCTCGATCATCATGCAGTTGTTCTCATTCTTCTCTCTCATTTTTTCAATTGTGGGTGCTCTTGTGGGAAACACATATTCAGTATATAAGTATTGAGTAACATTATTTCCAATACCTGACAAGTGGAGTCTTATTCTGCTCTGCCATGAAGCAAAATTGTCTTTGTTCAACTTGGGCACATCTCGTCTATTCATCTTGTGATCTTTAGCTTAGGTCTTGAAACCTTCCTTCTAAGCACACAATCTCTGATACCAATTATTAGTAATAACTGGGAGGGGGGGTGAATCATTGGACTCAAAAATTAATCCTTAAATCAACCCTTAAAACTTATAACCACAAATTATGCCTCTAGTTATCTTCTGTCCTACAAGATGAATGCCTTGAAATACTTATATCAATTTACTACTTGTTGTAATTCTTTGTAAATCTTTCTTCTATATGTTTACCGATAAGCAGTCAACTATTTACCGAAACACAGTAAATATGTAGAGTATACTGATCAATCCAGAATTGCATATGTGAAATGTAAAATAGTAAAGTAATGGAACATAAACACATAACACATGGATTTTTAACGTGGAAACCCTGTTAGGGGAAAAACCACTGGGATCGATACCCCAATTTTGCACTCTTCTAAAGTGAGCTTTGTTAGGAGCCAACCCTGTTAAAGGTTACAAACACACTATTAGGTGTGACCTAGTTAGAGGATTTAAAAGATAGTTTGTCACCTAGTATCTGGCATCTAATGCTACCATCCTTGATCAAACACTCACTTGGCCTGTCAATAGGTATCGGGCATATCAAATACTACTTTCTATGATCAAACTTTTTGATACTCCTTGGGATGTATCTCAATTGTAGAAGACTTTTAAGTCCTGCTCGGTTAAGAGACTTGATGCTTCAATGGTTAAACTGAAACATTAATGATCTATTCAGACATACAACTTGAATTGAAGATTTTTAGATCTATTGTAAGTGCATTACCTTTTTGATCAATATAATCAATTATTTACCTTTGCTCCACACTGTTCTACTTTGTGATGTTGTCTCACTGTTCGTCAATGTCTACAGAATCTAGCTCTTTCCTTAGCTTGTTGATCAGGTATGAATGAAGACTTTCTTCTCCTTCAGAATCTCTTTAGCATCTTCCCTCTTTTTCTTGTTCACCCCTGACCATTCGTAATGAATTGGGTTTGTCTCTTTATAGACATGATTCATTGTTTCTTGGCTTTCTTGATTCTTGGCGTGATCCACAATTATCGCCAATTAGATTTAAAGAAAACTCCAGTTTTATCTCAAAGAGATCTTATTTCCAACTGGACAAAGTAGCTTTAAATCCATTAAATATCCTTGGCTTTATCTATTTGATTAAAACAATGATAAGTATCAGTTAAGTCTATTTATAGCTCTTGACAGCTAAGCATTTTGTTATTTCTGAACTCTATGTTCTGTTGGACAACACTTTAGTTAGTCATCAGTGATAACTAACTATTCTGTCAGTGTGACTTCAGTTGTCATTGGGATCTCCATCCTTTTCTTTTCCATTGGGCAACACTATAATTTTGTCTGCCGGGTTACTCTGTGTTTTGCTCGTCGGGCAACACTGTGACTTTGCTCGTCGATAATGATGTGCATTCTCTCATCGGGTAACACAGTGACTTTATCTTTTACTCTGTCTGTCAGTGTGCACTATGTCGGTGTATACAGTCACTTAGTGAATACTTGACTTATATTCATTACTAAAAGCATAGCCTTTGATTCATCGGTTCTTTGAAGTCTTTGGCAGTATGTCCATGACCATACAGATTATATCAAGTTGACATCAATGACAATATAATACATTAACTGATTTAATGCCTTGCATGATCATCAACTTAACATCTTCAAACATTCAATTAGTTACATGTCATCAAATCTGACTCCCAAAAAATCTGAGCTGGATCTAAAAGGTACAGAGTGTTATAAATGTTTTGTACCCAATGACAAAATGTTAAAAATGTTTTGTTCAGTGTTTTTTTGCCTCAAACTTCCAAGGGTTCTCCTTATTTTTGGATTTTTTTCAAAAACTCGTTAACTTGTTCTTGCACACAGAAAAATGGGAAATAAGTTTGGATATAGGGGTTTGCCTTAGTCAAACCCCTGTTTAGGAATAAACCTTAAATTTAAATGAAATGAAATGAAATAAAGGAAAGTGTGTTGTGATGTAGCAGAGGGTAGATCTAGAAAATGGAGAATATCATACCTTGGTAACACAAATGCATCTTTGAATGTTATCAAGTATGTTCATGAAATAACTTTGAATTAACACTAAAACCCAAAAGGAAATCATAAAAGAAAACCTCATGGAATGGATGTAATTCGCCACAATATTTGACTCAAGAGAAGAGAAAGAAGAATTGAATGAATGTAAGTGAATGTGTATCTCCTTCCTTATAGAAAACTCCATTGCTTGGCCTCAATAGAGGAAAGAAGCTAAATATATCAAAAGAAACATCTTGAATGCTTGAGAAGAATGCTAGATCTTAAATGCTTGAACTTGATAGCTTGATGGCTCTTGAACTTGATTTCCTTCCTTGTGATTGATAGCTTGATTGTGAATGCTTGATAATGAATGTGAATGCTTGAAAACCTTGATCATGGTTACCAAAATGAGGAGAGATAAGGTGTTTATATACATTTCACAACATTTCAGGGGTTAAAACTCAAGCAGGATGACCAAGGAACCAAATGACCCACCAAACCCCTGACATAGAGCTCCAAGCCAAATTTGGGCCTAAACATGCAGGGATGGAACATTAAAACCATTTTTTCCTAGGGTACATAATGTTAGAAATGTTTTGTACTTCAAAAATTATTCCTAAATTTGGGATAGGTGCCAGGAAAATAGGGTAGGTACGGGATCTTCAAGTATAAATCATTCTGAGGTCAAGACAAATTACAAAGACCATAAATAGTGACATAGGTCCTAGGTGATTAAATGGATTATCTGATTGGAGAAGAAATAGAGGATCACACTTAGAAATAAGGGCTAACCTCTATTTTCACAAGATTGAAAAGATCGAGGACCCATATTTGAATTTAGGTATCCATTAAGTGTCATATGAGGTCCTACTATAGAAAATAAACTAAAGTGGGCACAAAATAGTCCTTAAATTGTACATAAATTTGGTGCTTACAATTTAGGACAATAGTGATAGCCAAATTCTTGTCCTACGAAAATCACTTATGATGCTTGATGGTGACAATGCCTGGTTGAATACTTTTCTAGCAAGATTTGTCAACTCTTCTTGTTTGATATCAATCTAAACGTTGTTTTTCATCCATGTGTTGCTTTAAATAGGTTTTGAAAGGATAGAATATTTCAACATCTAATGGTTGCAGCTTATGGTTGGTATGTGCAGGCAGTGTCATCAAGTCTATTCCCAGATGCCTTGCCTCTTCAATTATCTTGAGGGCCATGTAGTTTCCATGACCCCACCAAGGATGGATGCCACAAATTTCTCTAACCAATTGACAAATCGTTTTTTTTTCATCCATGTGTGTTCCCAATCTGCCATGCACACTCTTGGCTCACAATTGGCAATATAGTTTCTTAAGTGCCTCTTTGATTTAAACAAGTAAAACCTAAGTATGTTGAACCTAGTTTCACTAACACATGCTAAAATAGTAATACACTCCCTTCTTTTTGACATGAGATGTTGGACACATCTTGATCCCAATCTGGCAATGACTCTCATTCCATAATTCCTACCAGCTTGCACACCATTCTCATCGCAGATCCATATTATACTTGAACCATAGTAATTGAGGTTGTACATACTTTCCACATTGTCATATAAGGATGCCACAATACAAGGAAGAAGCATTATTTCTCAATTGGTGTCTACCCCTTTGACTATTCTAACTATCAAATATGGTTTTCATTGTCTAAAACCTACCCATTATGATCTTTCTGGCATGTCATTGTTGAATGGGTTGGGCCTTGTTGCATTAATTTAGGAAACAACCAACTATAAATCACTAAATTGTAGACCATGGCCAATATCAGTCATGTCCTCGCACTAGTGCACTACTTCCTCCTCACTTAAAATTGTTCATGGTCCCTTTATCTTCATCATGGTTGTTCCCAGTAGCCACAAACTTAAACTAGAAGTAGGTATACCCTACTTGATTGATGCATTCATGATTGAAATGTTAGTGTCTTCGTCAGTGATCAACCAACTGTCTAATGGGGAGAGATGAGGGTAGTTGTTCTACATTGCATGATTGATGAATGTTGGTTAGTTAGTTGGACAATTGGATTGTTTTCTTCTTTTTTTGCACAACCATCAACAAAAACTTATGTTGCAAGGAAATATTCATTAGGTTGTGTATCAGTGAAGTGAACCTCATAAGTTACTCTAAATGTCCACCTTTCATTTTCTATTCTTCCCTATCGTCCACATGTTCTGATAATCAGTTAAATTGCACCCATAATGTATCTAATATTAGTTGTTATCCGTAAACAATATGCCTAGTTTTACTTGTTTAAATTGAAGAGTGCATGACAACTTATTCACAGATTAAGTGTGTGTATACAAATATATGTATGTATATATACACATAGATATGTATAAGTACACACACACTCACACATATAGACACATTTGTAACCTTATGTAGGAAGCCTTTGTGGAAGTAGAATAGGGCACCATGAGGAAAAGAATGCCCAAAACAATAGAAAAGTGAGCATTTTATAGCTCAATAAAAGTGGATAATAACATATAAACCCATATGATTGACTATAAAGAGATAGGATAAATGATGGGTAGAGACTTTTGAATGTGTGGAGAGCATTTATGATGACTAATCCTAAACACAGTAAAAAATTTGACACATTATTGTACACCCATTACATTTCATGAATAAGAAACTAGAGATACCAAATAATATTGTATACCCATTACACTTCATGATTAAAAAATTGAAGATTCTATATAGAACAATAGTGAAGTAAATTGATTCAGTCAAACCCTAGATGACATACATAAAAATGATGAAAAAATAAGTCAAACTGCAAATAGGAATGAGCAGAATCAATGTTTACAACAAATTATACATCGAAATATATATATGAATATGTATTTATATGTGTGTATATGTATTAGACAGACATACATTTACATATGCATATACAGAGTGTTGTCTATTTTTACCACCATTATCCCATCAAAGATAACCAATCAGAGACACTTTTTATGGGCTAAATTCATTGTGTTTTTTCCATGGGTGGCAAACACTACATGTTTTCTACACAGTACAGATGATTCAACATTAGTGTGTGTTTTATCTACATTTGGTTTTTGGTGGGAGTCTTCTTGGGTCTCTCCAACAAAAAAAGCTTACATCGAGGAGAGATCCTTGGGGTCTCTTCATTGAGCATCTGAATCGGGGAGACAACCTACAATCAGAGGGAGGTTTCTAGAGGAATCTCTGATGATTCTCTTCAGAGATACATATAGGCAAGACATCCAACAGGACTCCTTTTCTTCTTTTGGTTAGGGTGACATATTTGTTGTCTCTCTGATGGTTTCGAGCCCAAAAATTTAACGTGTTTTCCACACCAATGTTATTTTTCCAGAAACCCAAGTTTGACTTCCAACAATTGTGATATGGTTGCAACGGATAAACTCAATGTTAAACTACTTATTTGGCCTTGTACACGCAATCTAAAGGTGTTCCCATGCTTGTTTATGATTTTTGGGTGTCGTTCCTCTCTGAATAAGGCATAAATAATGTCATATCTTGTTGTAGGGTATGGGTTGTACCTTCTTGGTTGTAGAGTGCCTTCATTTGGCTTCTTTCTGTCACTTCATCATTCAACTTGCACACAAAAATCAGATTTCTATATGATTTGTTTGATTTGTCCTCTCTGTAACCTTACCATGATCTCTTATGGATTTGAGCTCATTGCAAAATCTGAGTTAAGTTTGATCTATAAAGGCAATTTTTGTACATATTTTTTTGGATTTTTTCTCTTTCTAATTCTCTTGCAGTGGCTATGTTATGCATTTGTAATCATGTCTCGCTACATGAATAGAAATCCTTTTGTTTTACCTCTTCTTAAATTCAACAATCTGTGCATATTTTCTTTCCTTGTGTTGAATTTTATTTTATTGTTCCATCTTATATGTTGTGTTTAATTTTATTGTTGTTGTTGTACTATGAAAACTAGCTTTCCTTTCAGCATCTTATTAGTTTTAACCTTCATGTAAGTGTAACATATCAAATAGGGGTTACCAAAGTGTAATATAATAAATAGAGATGATGACCTAATGTAAGATAAGATGGATGTTGTTACATTTGAAATTAGAATGTTTATTGAATTGTGAGGGATAAATAAGGTGCTCCTTTTATCCTTAAATACACAAAGGAAGGATCCAAATTGATTAACCCCAAAGGAAGGATCAATGCATAAATGAATCAATCGATTGGCAATAAGAATAAAGAAGATCTTAAATTCTATTTTATAGAAAAGAATGTGTGATAGGTTTAGAAATATTAAGAACTTTAATTGAATGAATAGGAGAAAATTACTAACCTTGAAATGTTATAGATCTGAAGAATGTTGTTTTTGGGGGTCTGCACTAATTTTCTTGAAAACCTGCAATTGGATCTGGAACAGAAACATAGAGACGAACAAAACCTAGAAATATTTTTATGATCTGACATACTTATGATTTTGACCCTCAATTCAATGTCACCATTGACCCAAAAAATTTGATTCTGACCTAGGGCGGAATCGACCTCAAAAGTCTCCGACAGAAATCAATTTCCAGATCCCAACAGTTTTCTAAAAAGGGTATCTGAATCTGCACTTTGATCTGATGTTCCGAACATGTATCTACAAGAAAAATGGATTTATTTGTTGGGGGGAGGGGTTTGCCTTGGTCAAACCCCAGTTTTAGAATTAACCTTATAATATAATTGAAATTGCATAAATAAACAAAACAAATAGAACAATTCACCTTGCTTATGTAGAATCCCTTGTGGTGGATTCAAATCCGTGGATCCACATGTATGGATGCACCAAATGGATGTAGAATGTAGGATATCTCAAATCAATTTATTTTAGATCTTCAACACCAATCTTGAATGGATCTTGGAATAGGAAGAGGCTTGGAGGAATGTGGATGAAGAAATCTTCAACAAGAGGGCTCGATAGAGCTTGAATCCTTCAATGGCTACCAATGGATCTCCATGATGAATCGAGTACTTGAGAAGTGCTTGAATTCTTGAGAATGGATGAATGATTCAATGGCTACTTGGCTTGCTTCAAATCTTGCTTCTTCACCTTTGGATTTCACTTCTTAAGTCTTCGATAGTTGATGATCATGGTTATGGCTAGAGAAAATGAGAGAAGAAAGCTTCCTTATATATGAATCTAGGGAACAATCTTCTAGAGAGGCCTACATAGGATAATTAAATTTCAATTAGACCTATACCCTTAGAAAAGGACCTATATTAAATATAATTTAAGAATTGTTGCTCCAAAGACCGAAACAGCTGACCTGGAAGAGGGAATTAATTCTTTCCAAAGCCCGACATTCGAAAACCCTGGAAATTGGAAATCTGGACCTTAGGTCAGAAAAAAGGTCAATTTTGACCTAGGTCAAGGTTGAGGTATACCTTGACACAGAAAGGTCAACTTTGACCCTAAGGTCAAAAATCCCAGTTTGCAGCTTAAGGTGTCAAAAATAGGCAGGAAAAAGTGGGAAATGGAGAAGAATAGGGAAAAATCCAAATCAGTGACCCATTCAAGGCACTTGACATGACCCCAAACCACTTACTCAGAAGGCTCAACTAGTCTACAATGGAAGTGCTTCTATTTTCCGACTATACAACAAGTCATTGGGAAAGGGTCAGATCAAGAACTATGTATGTTTGGGTGCTTTGTTGATGTTTGTACAATTGTGGGCAAAGAGAAACAAAGTTCTCATTCGATGCATTAGGCCCCTTTATGTTTATGCAATCCTCCTTACCCTTTTCCCCTACAAGTTTTTAGTTTAGGCTAGAATAGGTGCACCTTGATTGGAAGGAAGTTGACCTTCTCCGGATATTCAGCCTCACATGCACAAGATCCCACACTTGGAGGTTGATTCAATGTTTCACAAGGTTGTTTGGGGGTCTTACCTCAAGCATGGATGCAAAATTTTGTGATAACAAAGAGGTAAAAAAATCCAATACAAACATATCATTGTAGAAGAGTATAGATGTGATGTTATGAACAATGGAAATGTTGATATGATTAAAGAAATGATAAGTTGCGAGAGGTAAAGATGTAAATGTGATATGATTAAAGAAATGATAATGATGTTGTTTCTAAAGCTAGACTACTATGATGATTATTAAAAGCTAATTGAAACTACAATAATTTGTATGCCTCTAAATAATGCATACATTTAATAGAAATATATCATTGTAAAAGAGTACAGATATGATGTTATGAACAATGAAAATGTTGATATGATTAAAGAAATGATTATTTGCAGGAAAAAATGATAATGATGTTTCTAAATATGGAATATTATGATGATTATAAAGAGCTGACTAAAACCACTATAATTTGTACACCTCTAAATAATGCATACACTGAATAAAAACATATTAACATGGTTTAATTTATGAAAACACAAATTAAATAGTATGTAAATGTTGCATTAAAGAAATGACAATATTGTTGTCATGAAATTTGGACTGATGTGATTATTAACTAACTCAAAACAATATTATTGGTATGCCTCTAAATAATGGATATAGTGAACACATACATATTAATGGTAATATGACTTATGAAAACATAAATTAAATGGTATCCTAAGGCAACCTGAATAAGAGGCTTTCAATCAAGAATGAGCAGAGGCCACCTTCTTGAGCTCTAAATGTGTGTAGGCAATATTTAGTGAAAACAAAGAGAATTTGTAATGAAAATGAAATTGAAAATTCCCCCTTGTAAAAGAATTTGAATGTGAAAATGGATGCATTAATTTGTGGTTGTTCATTTTGTATTTTAAAATTTAGTGGAAAAAATTGATCATTCCATACTGCACTTGCTCACCATTTATGTCTGATTTCTACGATGGCTTAATGCATTCAATTTTTTATTTATTTGTTTGTTTATTGAGGAGCCTTATACAACTAATGTATGTGCAAGTACCAATAGGAGTTGTAGTAAATGCATGAAGATTTGATAAGATGTGTGAAGAGAATGTGCAATGGAAAGCACATAAACTTTATCGTTGTTTGTATTGTAGCATACTATGCACCAATAGTTGTGCATGTTTGTACTTAAACATAATATATTATATGGTTTCAGCCACTTGTATGTGGTGCTATTTGTAAACATTAAACTGATTTTATGAATGCAAATTTATGTTAATTTGTGCAAGTTGTGTATTAAAAATACAAATGTAAGTAGTTGTTCAATTACACATTAATAGTGAACAATTATTGGTGTACTAAGCAATTATTTATTGGGTCATTTGTTTATTAATTATTGGCTAAAACATAAATGTTGTTTTTTTTCGAGAGGGGGGAAGGGAGGTGGGGGGGGAACAGAGTAACATTTGGTTACTCATGCTCTTCCCCTAACAATCCAACTGTTGTAAAATGTGCAAATATCAATATTTTTAACTCTAATTGTGTAATAAAACTTTAACAAATGAATTTGGTTTTTCCACTTTTGTTCAAAATGAGATTAGGGAGAGGAGCCAGTACCTAAACACATTCTGATGATTGTGATAGCAGTTGTTAACTAATACCCACACTTAATTATTTAATATCCAATATTTTTTACAACATTGTACCAATAGTTGTGACTTTAAAGTTATTTTTGTTAATGGTGACTACCCATAATTGAATGAAATGTGTCCCTTATTCTAAAAAGCAACCATTCATGTGATGCCACATCAGTTGCACAAGTAGGGAATCCCTAATGCACTATAATTGGTCTCACATTTTTGGGGTTGTTTTGGACACCTTGTCAAAAAGCATGTTGATGTGGCGTCATATTTGTGGTGTGGCATCATATTTTATGATGTGGCCCTAAAACCTTAGTTATAAGTAGGGGACTTGTCAAATACGCTGGTGGAAAAAAATGGGACTGATATAAAATTGCCACCTAGGAGTTTGAGAAGCATGAAGCTAGGGTGCTCAACTACTGAGTCTTATCCCCTATTAAAAAAAAATTAGTGTTTCAAATAGTTTGAATGAATGAATGAAATATTTTAATAATGCCCATGAGGCCAAAGCAGCCTATGGGACCCCCCCTAAGCAGCACACACCCTAAGGAAAGGGTGCCAATGATGAGATGTAGCTGATTGAATGTTTGAAGATGTTAAGTTGATCACCGAAATGCAGAAAGATAATGCAAGACATTAAATCAGTTAATGGATTGTATTGTCATTGATGTCAACTTGATATAATATAATTGGTTATAATCAAAGTGTCAAAGACTTCAGAGAATCGGAGAGAAAAAAATTATGCTTTCAGTAATGCATAAAAGACAAGCATTCACTAAGTGACTACAAACACCGACGGCTAGTGGAACCCGACGGACAGAGATAACCGAAAGTTAAGTCACAGTGATGCCCGAGAAAACGAATCGACGAGAATTACCGAAGAGCAGAATCATAAGAATTATCGACAGCCAGAATTATATTCTTAACCGATGAGAAGAACTTTGCAGTGCAGCTTGAAGGACAGACAACCCCGACAGAGAATCCTGAGGAGAACTGAAGTGTTGACTGAAGCTATCAAAGAGTTAAAACACTGAAGTTAACTGGAGTTCAAAAATGACAAAATATCTAGCTAGCAGAGATAAATATAGACTTACCTGGTTGTTATCGTTGTTTTCATCGACAAGCTAAAGACAAAGATAAGTAAAGGATTTAAAGTTGTTTTGTCTAGTTGGCAAGAATATTTATAAGAGATAAAACATGAGTTATGCTTTAAATCAAGATTGCCTAAGATTGCGGATCATGCCAAGAACAAAAAAATCAAGAAGAAAGAAACGGTGATATCATGTCTATAAAGAGAACTTAATTCATTATGAGTTAAGGGGAGTGAATGAAAAAGAGTATGTTGAAGAGAAACTGATGAAGAACAACTTCATATAGTCCTGATCAATCAAGCTGAAGAAAGAGCTAAATATTTTTGCAGACACCGAGCAACAGAGCATAGCATCACCAAGCATAAACAAAAGTGGAGAAAACCTATTTAAAAGATATATTGATCAGAATGGTTTAATGAGCTTACAATAGATTTGAAAATCTGCAAGTATAAGTTGTATATGTGAACAGATCATACTGTTTCAGTTTAACCATTGATTTAGAAAGTCTCTTAACCGAGCAGGATTTAAAGATCCTTTCTATATTGAGATACATCCCAAGGAGTATCAAAAACTTTGATCATGAAGATAGCATGAGATGTCAGATACCATTTGACAAACCAAGGTTTGGTCATAGAAGGTAGCATAGAGATGCTCGATATCAAGTGACAAACTAATCTTTTAAATCCTCTAACAATGTCACACCTAATAGTGTGTTTGTAACCATTAACAGGGTTAGCTCTTCACCGAGCTCACTTCAAAAGAGTGAAAAATTTGGGTTACCGGTCCCAAGTGGTTTTTTCCCTTAACAGGGTTTCCACATTAAAAATCCATGTGTTAATGTGTTTACGAGTCATTACTTAAGTGTTTTTCATTACACATAACTAATATGGATTGATCGGTGTACACTAAGCTATTTACTATTTTTCAGTAAATTGAAAGACTACTATTCAGTAAACACAAAGAATAAGGTTTAACAAAGCACTCTGAGCAGTAGTTATTTGATAAGTATATTTGAAGGCATACATCTTCTAGGATTGAAGATAACTAGAGGCTTAATATTGTAGTACTAAGTTTTTTGGGTTGATTTATTGGAATATTTTTTAGGCCACTGATTCACCCCCCCCCCCTCCTCTCAGTTATTACTAACAATTGGTATCAGAGCTTGTGTGCTTAGAANGGCCACTGATTCCCCCCCCCCCCCTCCTCTCAGTTATTACTAACAATTGGTATCAGAGCTTGTGTGCTTAGAAAGGGAGTTTAATAGCTCAAGCAAAAGATCACAAGATCAACAAACGAGATGTGCCCAAGTTGAATAAAGACAACTTTGCATCATGGCAAAGCAGAATAAGACTCCACCTATCAAGTATTGGTAATGATGTTACTCAACACCTTGATACTGAATATTTGTTTCCTACAGACCTCATACTCTTGAGAAATTAAGAGAAAAGCATGAGCATAATTGCATGATGATAGAACTTGCTTCATCACTCTCCGATGTTGAGTTTGAAGATGTCAAAACCTACACCTCTGCAAAGCAAATGTGGGATAAGTTGAAGTTGGTACATGGAGGAGATGCTAACTTGCTAAGAGCCAAGGAAGAAAGCCTAAGTGATGCAAGGGAGGAAGGATCTAGGGCCTAGGGCACACCCATAAACTATCCACCCTGTAGAAACAATGCGGAATTAAACAACAACATAGTGAGAGAGGAAAACACAGAGATCTTTTATTATTAATTGATCAAAATCAATACATGCCAGGCAGTAAGGTCTTCCTGGTTATGGCCATATCCATCACAGTGTATTACAAATGATCTTCTTACAATAGAGATCTCAGATCTTCAATATCTTAACATTTGTCTTCTTGCTCTAAGGCTCCTTACTAAACTAAGAACATACAAAAGAATTAATACAAGATTTCAATAGAGAAGTTGGCGCTCAAATACAAAGGTGAGACCCAGATTTAGGTCCACACAGATCCCAATGAGATACCCCACATTAACTCAGCCATGGAAATTAAATGTAGAAGTCGGCCAGATCAGGAAAATACATCTCGGGAAAGCATCACCAAAAATTAGCAAATCGTCGGTAAAAGCATACCCGAGCAACAGAGACAACCGTCAAAAAGGCATCACCAAAATTCATCAGGAAAAGCATTATAGAAAATAGAAAACTCATTGGGCAAAGAGGACACTGAGACCCATCAGTAAAGCTAGAACCCGAGAGGCAGGAAACAACTAGAAAACATAAGTAAACTTATTTTTGGTTGAGTAAGATTGCCAAGGACCCAAGATGCTCTTGCATCAGCCACTTGGGGTTGAAAAGAAATGATTCCCTGAATCATGTATCAAGTCCAACATGAAATTAATCCAACTTGGATTGAGAAATCCAAGATGAATCCTCTATCGGTCTATTTTTCCACTTTACCAGATATTTCATGTATTCCTTTCCTCTTGTACTTCTGCCAACTCTCTATTTCAAGATCTTCTCAACTTCCTCTATCTGCTTCGTAGGATAATCATTTGGTACTGTCACTTCTTCATCAAGTTCATGATATTCATACAATTCAAAAATATTGAATATAGGTGATATATCCATGTCATTAGGTAATTCAACTTCATAAGCATTTTTACTATCAAATCTTCTCAGTATTTTGCAAGGACCAAATTTCTTCATCTTCAGTTTACCATATGTTCCAATAGGAAATCTTCCTTTCTTTAGATGAACCATTACAGCATCACCAACTTCAAATTTTTTATGTCTTCTTGATCTTTCTGCATCATCCTTGTATTTTTTATTGCTTTTATCTAGCTTATGCTTCACATCTTCATGCAATTTCATAAATTCTGCAAATTCCTCTACTTCAGCACTCCATTTCTCTTCTCCAACAATGTCTCTCAAACCTGATATACCTCTAGGTTGTGTGCCATGAACAATCTCAAATGGTGTCTTTCCAGTGCTTCTGTTTACTGAACTGTTGTATGCAAACTTTGCTTGTGCCAACATTAAATCCCAATTGCCTGGTGTGTCTCCAACTAAACATCTCAACAAGTTACCCAAACTTATGTTTACAACTTTTGTATGTCCATCAGTCTGTGGGTAAAATGTAGAACTAAATTTCAACGCAGTATTCAGCTTCTTCCAAAGTGTTCTCCAAAAATAACTTACAAACTTACTGTCTCTGTCAGAGATGATACTCCTCGGTAATCCATGCAATCTGACAATCTCTTTAAAGAAAAGATCCGCTATCTGAACTGCATCTGATGTTTTCTTACATGGTATGAAATGTGTCATTTTAGAAGATCTATCCACAACAACAAATATAGAATCATTACCTCTTGCTTTCCTCGGAAGTCCAAGAACAAAACCCATGCTTATATCACTCCAAGGTTTCTCAGGAATAAATATTGGTTTATACAAACCAGTATTCTAACTCACTCCCTTTGCAACTTGACAAACTCCATAACTTCTCACAAATTTCTGAACATCCTTATACAACTAAGCCCAAAAATACCTCTCCTTCAGCAAAATCAATGTTTTATCAATGCCAAACTGTCCAGTCAATCCACTACTATGTTTCTCCTTAATCAAATTAGTTCTCATTGAACCTCTCATTATACATAACTAAATACCTTTAAACAACATTTCTTCCTGAATGAAATAGTCTTCATACTTACTTGGTTGATTTGAATTAGGTGCTCTGTACACTCTCCACTGCTCTGAAAAATCAGGGTCACTTTCATACAAATTCTTCATGTCATCAAAACCAAGAACTTCAATTCTCATTTCAGTCAACAAAGATCTTCTTCTACTCAATGCATTAGCAACTCTGTTAGAAACTCCACTCTTATGCTTAATCACAAATTTAAAGCTCTGCAAATACTCTACCCATTTCATATGTCTCTATTTTAGCTTATTCTAACTACCCAAATATTGTAAAGCCTTATGATCAATATATAACACAAATTCATTTGGCATCAAGTAATGCCTCCATTTCTTCATAGCTTGCATAATAGCATAGAACTCTTGATCATAGACAGAATATTTTCTCTTTGCATCATTCAAATTTTAACTAAAGAAAGAAACAGGTTTACCTTCTTGAGTTAGTACAGCTCCACTTGCATCACATTCAACTTGAAATATCTTATTGAAATCAGGTAAGGCTAGCATAGGTAATTTAGCAACTTTCAGCTTCAAAGCCTCAAAACTCTTATCAGCTCCATGTGTCCATTTGAATTCTCTTTTATCTCCTCTCATTGTTTCAGTCATAGAATTACAAATAGAACTGAAATTTCTGATGAACTTCCTGTAAAAACTTGCCAACTCATGAAATGATCTTACCTCAGTAACATTCTCAGGTGTAGGCCAACTCAGTATGGCTTCAACCTTCTCTGGATCCATCTTCAAACCATCAACTGAAATCACAAATCCCAAATACACAAGCTCCTCTTTCATGAAGGAACATTTCTTCAGATCTATCAACAACTTTTCTTCTTTTAATCTCTACAACACTTTCCTTATATGCATCACATGTTCTTCTCTACTCTTACTGAATATCAGAATGTCATCCAAATATACAATCACACACTTATTAAAGAATATATTTAGAACTTCATTCATTAGCCTCATAAATGTACTGGGTGCATTGGTTAAACCAAAAGGCATAACCAACCACTCATAAAAACCTTCTTTTGTGTTGAAAGCAGTCTTCCATTCATCACCTTCTCTGATTTTGATCTGATGATATCCACTTTTCAAATCAGTTTTGGTAAAATACTTTGCTCCACTCAAACAATCCATTATGCCATCCATTCTTGGTATAGGAAACCTATACTTTACTGTGATCTTGTTAATTGCTCTGGAATCATTGCACATTCTCCATTCTCCATTCTTCTTAGGTGCCAAGATAGCTGGTACTGCACATGGACTCAAAATTTCTCGGATCAAACCTTTGTTCAACAATTCATGAACTTGTTAGTTAATCTCTTCATTCTCGGTCGGTGTTAACCGATGTGGTGCCTTGTTTGGTAAACTAGCTCCAGGGATCAAATCCATATAATGACTGATATCACTGATTGGTGGCAAACCATCAGGTACATTATCTAAAATGATTTCTTTGTATTCAGTCAGCAACTTCTGTATGTATGTCATCTTCTGCAGTCTTACTTGGTTTGTTAGGAATCAAAGCATAACAAATATCATCTCTTTTCAAATCCTTAACAAACTATCTACCTTCCATCAGACAAACTTTCACAGATGTACATAACTCATCAATAGATTCTTCAATCAAAGGTAACAATATTTTCTTCTTCCCATCAACCCAAATAGGATATCTATTCAACCTTTCATCATGTATGGCATGTCTATAATATTTCCAAGGTCTACCCAATAAAATATGACAACAATCCATTGGCATAATATCACACAACACCTTATCATAGTACTTTCCAATTTTCAAATTCACAAAACATTTTTCACTCACCATTAGTGTATGCTCATCCTTGATCCATGAGATCTTGTAGGGTTTTGGATGTTTCATCCTCTCCAACTGCAAATTTGCAACCATTTCCTCAAATCCCAGATTCTCCGAGCTTCCACTATCAACAATGACCTTCCAAACTCTGTCTGCAACTCTACATCTGGTCTTCAACAAACTTTTTCTAATTGGATCTTTCTTATCTTTCTCACTCCATAATATCCTTCGGAGCATGAGGTTACTTTAAGGTTCATTAGATCATTCCTCTTGGATCAATGCATTTCTGCTACTGCTACCACCTTTCTTTCTTGCATGTGTACATTCAAAAGATTTATGTCCTTCCTCACCACAGTTGTAACAAGTTACTTGAAACCCTCTTCTGCTATATCCACCTCTAGAATAATTACCTCTTCCTCGGTATGAATTTCCACCTTTCCATTCAGTCTTTCCTTTGTCTTGAGATGTGTCTGAAATTGACTTGTCTAGTTTAGATCTATTGTTTTCACAATGAGATCTACATCTTCCTCTAGGGAATCTACCACCTCGACCTCTTTGTCTTTGTTCATATCTTCTGTTCAACTTTTCTTCAGCTTTTAGGGAAAATTGGTATGCCTCTTCAATACCTTCCATTTTGACCAAACTAATCTCATCTTGTATAGAACTCCTCAAACCATTCAGATATCTTGCAACTCTTTCCACTTCATCTTCAATGTGTCCAGATCAGATATCTAATCTATAGAATTCCTCAATATAGTCTTTGACTGATTTTTCCTTCTACTTCAAACTTTGCATTTGTTAGATTAGGTTAATCTAATAATCACAACGTAGAAATTTGCCTTTCAATTTGTTAACCATCTTGTCCTATACTTTGATTTTGTCTTTGCCTTTCTTCTTTATATCCAATTGTAGATGTTCCCACCATAAGGATGCATGACCTTTCATATTTGGGCTTTCAATCTTCACCTTCTTATCCTCTACAACATTCTCATATTCAAAATATTTTTCCATCTCAGTGATCCAGTCAATTAATTCATCATAATTTAATTTTCCACTATACTCAAGAGAATTAAACTGAGGTGTGGATTTCAAAATTGTCAAGGCTCTCAAGAATCTTTCTTCTTCCTGGTCCATCACAGGTGCAAGTGCAGCTTCACCTTGAACCTCTTCAAATTCATCATCACTAACATCTTCAAGATGTCTTCCTCTGCATTGGGCTGTCTCAACAGCTTCCAATCTTGCAACCATTTTTCTGAGCATATCAGCCAAACCTTGATCAGCATTTCCTCTCCCACAAACTATCTTGAAACTCTCTACAATTATAGGTCAGATCAAAACTTGCCACCCTACAACAAACATCCTTAGAGTTTACAAGAAGGAACCACGGATCTCAACTCGCTCTGATACCACCTGACGCATGGGAGGAAGGATTTGGGGCCTAGGGCGAACCCATAAACTATCCACCTTGCAGAAACAATGAGAAATTAAACAACAACATAGTGAGAGAGGGAAACACAAAGATCTTTTATTATTAATTGATCAAACTCAATACATGCTAGGTTGTAAGGCCTTCCTGGTTACGGTCATATCCATCATAGTGTATTACAAATGATCTTCTTACAATAGAGATCTCAGATCTTCAATATCTTAACATTTGTCTTCTTGCTCTAAGGCTCCTTACTAAACTAAGAACATACAAAAGAATATATACAAGATTCCAACAGAGAAGTCGACTCTCAAATACAAAGGTGAGACCCAGATTTAGGTCCACATAGATCCCAATGAGAGACCCCACATTAACTCAGCCACCGAAATTAAATGTAGAAGTTGCCCAGATCAGGAAAACACATCTCGAGAAAGCATCACTGAAAGTCAGCAAACCGTCGGTAAAGCATACCCGAGCAACAGAGAAAACCGTCGGAAAGGCATCACCAAAATTCATCAAGAAAATCATTATAGAAGACAAAAAACTCGTCAGGAAAAGAGGACACTGAGACCCGTCAGTAAAGCTAGAACCCGAGAGGCAGGAAACAACTAGAAAACATAAGTAAACTTATTTTTGGTTGATCAGAATTGCTAAGGACCCAAGATGATCCTGCATCACTAAGAGGGAGGTTTAATGACCTAAGGATGAAAGAAGGAGAAAATATCACTCAGTATAGCTGCAAAATCAAAGAGGTATTCAATTCTATCCAAGGAGTTGGAGGTGTACTTGAAGAGAACACAGTGGTAAGTAAAATCTTAAGAACCTTACTGCATATATATGCTATTAGAGTTTATGTTATTCAAGAAATGAGAGCAGTTGCAAACAATACAGTTACTCTAGATAGTCTGATTGGTAGACTGATTTCATTTGAGATAAATAACTTTGATAATAGTTTCTTACCATCTATAGAATCTCCATTCAATTCTTCTTTGAAAATAAGTAAGTCAAGTCATAGACACGCTATTAGAAATGATAGTGAAAGTGATAATGAGGATCAAGGACTTGATGAGATTGAAGCACTAATGGCAAGAAGACTGCAGAGAGGCAAAGGTAGATACAAAGGTAAATTACCACTTGTATATTTTAATTGTAAAGAGGTTGGACACTTTGATGCAAGATGTCCTAATAGAATAAAATATGATAGAAGTAATGACAGAATATATGAAAAGAAGTTTGACCGAGGTGATAACAGAGAGTACTGAAGCAAATGACAGTCTGAAAGAAGAGATACCCAAGACTACAAGGACAAAGGAAAGAAATCTTGTTACCTCACTGAGAATGGAGCTAATGATACTAACACCGAATTTGAAGAAGACATTAAGATGGTATTTGTAGCCATGAAGGATGATTCGGACGAAGAAGAAGAAAGGTATGTAGAAACTGCACTCATATCTAAGGTTAGTAAGAATGATGTCTGGATCATAGATAGTGGTTTCACTCACCACATGACCAGTGATAAGAAAAAATTTCAAACTTTTGAATACTATAATGGTGGTTCAGTAAGAATGGGTAATGACACACCTTGTCCAGTTAAAGGTAAAGGAACCATATTGTTGAATAACCTGATCAAATGTGAAAATTCTTACTAGGTAAAAGGACTGAATTATAATATGTTAAGTGTTTCACAGCTGAACAATACAAGTCACCGAGTAGCATTTTAGAATAAGAAGGCAAAGATCTTCAATGAATTGGGAAGGTTGATCAGAACTGGTGAGAAGACAAAAGGTGACCTTTTCTATCTTGATGACATTAACACCACTTGTTTAATGGCTAGAAATGAAGACACATGGTTGTGGCACAAAATATTGTGTCAAGTGAATTTTGACAACATGATAAAGATAAGCAATAAAAGGAATGTCAGAGGCTTACCGAGCATGACAAAGCCCGAGCATATCATGTGCAAGAACTGTCAAAAAGGTAAGATGAAAAAGTCTAGTTTCAAGAGTAAAACCCATACATCTAATGCAATTCTAGAATTAGTCCATACTGATCTATGTGGACCCATGAGGACAAAGAGTTACTATGGAGATAGGT
>MU227547.1:1400023-1428135 GCA_018584345.1 Thuja plicata
GAAGAGGTTTCAGGCACGTGTGGGCCCGTATCGGGTTCCTAAAACGTCTATGGTGGCCTTCGCTGGTTGGTAGCTCGCAGGCTTCGTGCCTCGCTAGGTTGCCTCGCAGGTCTGAATCCTCCAACAACCCAAAAAAAAAAAAGTTTCAAAGACCGATAACATGCATCGGTTTATCTGTGATTATTATAGTATTACGATATGAAGAGAGACATGCCTCCACACGAACTCTCTCCGTAGGCATGTGTTCACAATATCATATATAATGTGGGAGATGATTTGGAAATAGATTAAGCACAGAAATTGAAAGTGTAAATCACCAACATCTCTCTCATATATATATATATAGAAATTGAAAGTGTAAATCACCAACATCTCTCTCATATATATAATAAAATCTTCTATATACATATCTGTACCAAAATTTTAACGAAGGGGTTTTCAGCGACAAGTCAGTGACAAAGGGTTGAAGCAATCGAATAATCCAACTTTTCCTCATGAACTATATGGATACGGAACAAGTGTTATTTCATGTTCCCCCTCATCTGAATGCAATTTGTATTGATTTCCCTACAATCACAACTTAGTTTTCTTCTTACCAGGGGTGGAATTCTCATCTAGCAAATGAAAGAATAATAGCAAACAACAGTCTGGAAAGAGATGTGTGCAGGGTATTCTGATGTGAAAATGGTACAAAGAGATTCCATGATAAACTTTCGGAATCTCAAAGAAATCAAATATGAATGACACGCATTCTTGCTCTTTTAAACAGAAGAGGATACATCGAGGTGGATCACTTTGCACCAGTTATTATTGCTGGGCCTTTGAACCCCAATAATAAATAAAATATGAATATTTTTATTCGTTCTTTATTGAATGCACTGCATTACGGCAAACTGGGGCACTTCGCATCTAGGAAGTCACGCAGCATTCGAGCAGGCCTTTGTCCTCCCATTAATTCTGCAAGTCTCTCCAAAGGAAGAAGAGCTAGCTCTGCTAGGCTTTTACAACCATCCATTAAAGATCTATAATTAGCATCAGTTACACCTGGAAGGCGCCTCAGAAACTCCACGGCTGTTGTGTTATAGTTCTCAGCTCTGAATTCAGTATACAGGTATGTTAATGCCATTTACTATCCCAATGCTAATGACAGACAAAAACACGAATTTAGTCTCACCTTATATCTCCTTCAATTAGACCATCTTCAGTAGGAACACCAACACGCATGGCCGTACTCACATCAGGTTCATCTTGATTTGCTTTAAGAGAGGCAAATATTTCTGCAGTTGCATGCAAGCTGCGAGACCACACAAGTCTGAGGCGGGGAAAATGAAGAACAAGCAGGCAAAGTTTAGATATGATATTAAACTGTGAAATATCCTCTCCAATATCATTTGCAGACTGCAAGCAAGACATAAAGAAAATGTATTTGTCAACCAGATAAGAACTGAAAACTTTAAGAAAATGGAGTACAATTACAGAATCAACTGTCTTTGAATTACCTGAAAACAAAAGCTTTTGTCTTGTGAGAACTCAATGAGTAGCACTGGTATGCGGTAGTAACGTGTCATTGTTTCAGCCTGATGGTAGAGGCGGCCAGAGAAAAAGCTACTGATAAGATCAGCAATGCTTTTTCTCTCAACACAAATATCCGGAGAAAGAATGTAGTCACCCACCTCCAGGGTTACAGGAATAATTTTCATACCTTGTTGATGGAGGACACTAGGGAGATTACTTCTAAATTCACGCATATCAACTATAACCTGCACTTCAAAACATCTTCGTTCTATTGGATTCAAGTTATCTTACGCACATAAATGCGAATGATGTGGACATTGGATCTTGTTGACAAAGAAACACCAAAAAAAAATTACACATTAAAAACATCTATATGCAAATGAAGTTGATATTAGACCTTGTTGACAAAGAAACACCACAAAACATTCTCAAAAATATAATGAACCTGTATCTGTTTCTCTGGTGCTTTCCTTCCACCTGCCTTTCTGGTTAATGCATTTTGTGATACACCTGATATTGGTTCTGTAGGTGCATTTGGACCTGGACATCTTCCATCCTGATATCCATAGACACAGAAAAGCAGAAAACATCAGTGCAAGATGAAATATGGAAGAGGGCAAACAGATTTTAAAATGAAACGAGGAGATCAGCCTTCAGATGAATTAAATAGAAACTGAATTTTCTTTTGGTGGTCTCTTGCACATTACAGAGGTGAATGCAGCTTATTCCATTACAAAAATTACAAACATGTTCAGAAAGACTCTAGAGAGTTATAATTTTATAAACCAAGGGAATATGACTCTCCTTAACTATTTAAGTTTAACATTAGGTAAGAAAAATAGACTCCAGAAATTGAGATTCCGGAAATTTACTTTAAAGGCATTATAAATAGAGACATTAGCATGCAACAAATTGTACAAGCCTGGACACCTGAAATCATTGGGTGCTGGAGTATGTAGACAAGAAGAAATTAAGACATACCACCAACCAGAGGAAATCTGTTCTTGCATTATACAAATTTCACGTATGATAACATAACACTTGGAGAGAAAGCAAGTATTTACTTCCCAACAATTCTAGAAACTATCCTACTTTATTGAAGAGGCCTTTTGGGCATTATAGAAGTAGCATTAGTCTATTACACTACAAGTTACCTAGATGCTGAGATGTGAAAGAAGATGTGAACCTTTATAAGATAATTTTGAGACACAAGAAACTTACCGAACAGGAAGCCTAGTCAACCAGAATCATACAGAACACCCCAAACAATTGTTAAATGGGTGTGTGCATCCAGCATCTAAACAATACCCCTGGCACATACTTGTAACCGCAGAATTACATCAATTTACCAATGTTTTGTATAATCCATGGATGCATTGATGATATTTTTATATAATGCAAACACACTCTATAACTTGCACACCCATGTCTCTGCAGTCCATATTGCCCGTATTCTTCTCAAAACCACACCTTCAAACCAGGTAAACCTTACCTCAAACAAGTTACTTGGAGGAATAACAAGTTCTTTAAAGTAAATTGACCATCTATTAAAACTACAAAAATAAAATAAAAATGGTTTTATAGACAACCAATTTACTTTTAAAAAAGACAACCAATCAATAATACATGCCATATTATCCATCTGCAATCCAATAGACAAATGAGTATCTAGTAACATTTCCAACATTTTTTAATGATTAGAGCTAAGTTACTGGTTCAGGTCTCAGTACAAGTACTGATACAGCGAAAAATCCCTTGGAACAAGTACAGGTTCGGATATATATATGCAAAAGTGAAAATACTCATAAATCCATAATTCAGTGGTTTGTCAAATGTCAATACACAATGAAAATTACAATCAATATTTGATAATCTTCATATTACTTTTCATCAAAAGTATCAAAGTCGACAATTAGTTCCATTTCACTTGAACCACAATGAGTTACAATGCCGCTTCCACTAGCCATGTACTATACAAGCTACCTCATCTAAAGATATTTTCTGGAAAGTGGTGCAACAGTAACATCTGAGTCAACACACCCAAGAGTTAGATCCCAATTCCTCATCACCCCATCATTGTAACCAAGCCCGAATTAAGGCCTTTGAGACAATGCAAAACCTTCATGACACACGTCATTTTCACAATTTTATCACTTAAAGATGAAATTGTACATGCAAGCACTTTTTTTATTATAAAAATGTTTTTCAAAAAAAAAAAAAATTGTTTTTGTTCTTTTTGGGCAGCCCTGGGGTCCCCCTGGGTGCAGTCCAGGTTTACCTAGGGTCCCTCCCAAGCACCCAAATTAATTAAAATCTGTTTGCTGCCCCTTAACTAATCTCAGTTGGCCCACTTCAAAATAAATTGCTACCTTTTTCTTCTAGCCGGCCTCCTTTGGAAAATAGTATGTCTTGGAATTGTTCTTTTAAATCGTTCAAGGCAGAGCCTAGTTTTGAAAAGGTGCAACTCTTGCAAGGGCAGTGGACTTTATGAAAAGATACAACTTTCCCCCCCCACTGTAAGATTTAAAAGGGAAGATCGATTCATTAGAAAAGGCATGATCCATATGCAATTAAAAGATTTCAGATCATCAATTGAAGAACAAGTATATACAGCAGACAATAATTTGTTGCAGCCATTTGAGAATTAACTTGTTAATTTATCAAGAGGTACTTAGTTAGCAATAACCTATCAAAATTTTGAGAAATAAGTTTTGAATTTGTGAAAAGTGGGCTTGCAAATAGGAAGGACAAAATCCCTTACAAATTCACAAGAAATGAAAGGACAGCCCCCTGTTAGTTTTAAGATCAGAAATGAAATAAGCATAAATACAACAACACATAAAGCAATAAACACAGCAGATACCCTGGGAAAACCCTCCTCGAGGGACAAAAAACCCAGCAAAATATATCTCTTATATATAGTATCAATAAGAGCAGAAATCTGTTTTACAAATCAGACCCTTCTCAAGGGCGAACTTGACACAATAAATGATAATAATCTCTTCTTGATACAATTGAATATAAATCTCCTTGATCTTCTTATTCATGTTTAAAGTTTGCCTTCTCTGTTATGCATCTAAACATTTAGCATATATTATTATTGCAAACTTTATCACTGTTCTTGTTGCTAAAGATGACGATCTGCTGCAAAATATGCGAACTTCTCCTTGAAGGTGTGAATTGGAATAAGAATAAATTGATTATTTGAATGAGAACATCACCTTTTATATATACAAAACTAGGCAACTCTTCATCTAGGTCGGCCTCTTTTGAGAAATAAAAATAATATAAAATAACATTTGCAATCAAGGCCGACTTGCCTTGTTAATTACTTATTAATTTAAATTGAGAAAAATATCTCCCGCCGCTATAAACATCAACACTCCCTCTTGTTGATGTGAGTTTTGTTCCACTACAACATACAGAATCAAACATCCAATGTTTCGGAATGAAACACTAAATAAGGCCACTTCTCATGCTAAGCTTGCAAAGTAAGATCATGAAATGACTTCAAGGTTTCTTCTTAATTGTGGATACTTGTTCAGTGAAATAATGTAATTTGTTGGTAATCACTAAGGGGACTTACGCTATTCATTCAATGGACATCAACTGCTTCTAAAGATTTGGCTTTAGAATGTGCAATGAAAATATTGTGTTTTTTTAATTTCTAACCTTTGAACTCTCAACTTGAACTTAAAACTTAACTTCTACTACTTCTACTCCTAACTGTGAATGCAAAGAAGTATGGATGACTTGGACTCTACTAGATGCAATCTTGTCAGCGCCTCCACCCACCTAGTGCAAGCTTCTAAGGAATACATCAAATGGTTTTCAAATCAATATCTCATCTTCAATCCCATCAAGTCGATGCAAACTAAAGATTGAATATCAATTGAAGTTAAGTGCATATGAACGCCATTTGATGAGGCGCTTGAAAAGGTGTCTCTCTATAAGAGGCCTTGGACTTTTCACCAATTAAAACAATTAAAATTCATCACCTTTATCCCTTATAGGCCAGCTTGCTAGCTATCTGTTTCAAATCACCAATTATCAATTAAATCGCCTCTTTACTATCTTCATCGAGCCACTCCCAACTCCAAGCGGAATTTAGCCATGTGGGAGGATTATTTATCCTTGGTGGATGGCGAATTCCGCCATCCCTCAAGGAATTTTCCTTATCTTTCTCCAAATTTCAATCTCAATTTCGACCTCATCCCTTTCTTCATCCTCTTAGCTTGGTCAATCAGAATTTTTTTCTTTTCCATGTGAACTTGGTAGCCAAAGGCAAGCAGTTAGCATCATTCATCCAAGGGCAGAATTCAGAGAAGCTTGAGGATTTTTAGTTCTTTCCATATTTCTCACACTCAGTTCATTTTTCTTTAGACAGCCTTTCACCTCCTCAGTCCCTCTTCCACTTTTGTGCAAATTGGAGGATTTTGTTTTGAGTTTGCTGTCATGACTCCTTGGCAGAAAGATGGGGTATGTGAGGATTTTGAATCCTCTAGGGCAGGCGGATTCTGCCATGCTCCAAGGATTTTCCTCTTTCACTCAATATATTCCTCATTTCACCTCACCACATGAAACTTATCCGCTTCATATCTTGTCTTGCAAATAGATTTCTACCTCTTGGTTTCATTTTACCAAACTTACCTCTTTCCATGCCATCAAATCGCGTTTTATGCTATCTTCCTCTTGATGGCAGAAATCAGGGGTCTTGGAGGAGTTTACCTTCTCCAATTTTCACCTTATTTTCACCTTTTCATGACAGCACTTTGTCTCCTTTCACCATCCCTTCTTCCCTCTTAGTACTTAGAGACCAAATATTTGATTTTTAAGCCCCACAATGCAAGGCGGATTTTAGGCCAGTTAGAGGATTTTCTTGACTAGCTGGCAGAAATCAGGAAACTTTGAGGATTTTGTGGTGATCGTCCTTAATTCTGTCCAACCATGATCATCTTGAACTCTAAACCTGCCCACGTCATGTCGAGTTAAAATGAGGAATGAATTAGTTTGTCTCAAGGATATCAAATGTTGTCTCAACTCCCTCCTACTCATGGGCGGAAATCACCCCTATGAGAGGAAAGAATCCTCTTGGGGTGGCGGAATCCGCCACCCTTTGGAGGATTTTTCCTCAAGTCACCTCATTTTCTGCCATCATATAGTATCCTCAAAACTTATTCAATCAATCTTCTTGTAATGCAAGTTGAAGGGGGGCGGGGAGTGTCTTGTTTTTGTGCAATCCTAGCTAGGAGGAATTTGAATCCTAAGGCATGGTCAGATTCTGACCTAGTGCCAGGATTTTCATTTGCAAGCTAACTCCCTGTTTCAACACTTAGTCATTTTTTAGCTCAAAGGGCGGGAGGATTTATATAAATATAACATTTAAGTATAATTATACTTTAAGGCATATTTATATAAATATTGTCAGGATGTTTGAGATAGGTTTCAGCTTCATAGGAGTTATAATAAAGATTCTAGATTTTGGGGGTTTTCAAAAAAATTACAGACTTGGCCAAATTTTAGGATTCACCATGCCTTTAGCAAGTTTACCTCCCACAACCTATCCTGGCTTTCTAAGGTCAAATTGAAGCTGGAACAAGGATTTTAAAAAGGTTTCAACTCATTTCATCATAAATCACTTGGTTTCAACTCCATATCCCTGACAGACTTAGCCCAACTCTCAATCACATCCCAAATAGACTTGACTTCCTAGCAGGCCAGAATTGCTCAGACTCACTCTTTTCGACTTGGAGACTTGAAAATCGTTACCAACTAGAACCACCTAAGACACTACTCCTACTGCTAAAGCAAAAAGAGGGGGTCCCCATTTGCAATGGGGCGATGGTGTGAAAACCTCACAACACCTCTTAGCTAGGGAGGTATTTTTTTTCTAGTAAACCTCGTCATGGAGTCTCTCGACATGACGTCCACAGTGGCTACACCCGATTGTGAAAAATCGCATCTTAGTCTCAGAGATGTACAAGAGTTCATCACGGAGTTTCTCAACATAACATCCACCATGGCTACTCCCATTTGTGGAAGGAAACACATGTACAAGGATTCATCATAGAGTCTCTAAACGTGATATCGTCATGGAGTCTCTCAACATGACGTCCACCATGGCTACTCCCATGTGTAGAAAGAAACACAAGTACAAGGGTACATCACGAAGCCTCTCAACATGATGTCGTCATGGAGTTTCTCAACACGTCTCTTCTTAGAGAAGAACAAGGGCTTAAACCTCATATATCTCCATCTCAGAGAAATAAACACTACAAGGGCTTTCACCTCATATTTCTCCATTTTAGAGAAATATACACTCAAGGAATCTTCATGATGATGTGACTCCCTCTGAAGCTCCAAATACTTGCAACAACCTCTTGACCTCCTTGTCCAAGGTTGCCTCTGTAGGTTTGTCTGACTCCCTCTGAATGTTAATTCCTCCTCTTTGAAGAAACTGGTCAACTTTAGAATAAGAAACATTCTGAATCGACTTTAGAGCTTGGCTCCTTCTGAGATGTCCCCATGGCAATTTTCGCAGTAGTAACAAGTTGTGTAGATATTAATTTGCACTCTTGAGCAAAGTGACCATACTTGTCACACTTGAAACACTGAATGCAAGAGAGATCCTTCTTCTTTGGTTCTAGGGCAGAATCTGACTCTTTGTCTCTACTCCTCTTTCTTCCTTTGCCTCTTTCTCTAGAAGTATGTGTAGCAAGAACTTGATTTTCTACATCATGATTGTTTCGCCCAATTCCTCTTGTTGTCAACCTAGACTCTTCTTGAATACAATCAGCTCGAAGACAATCAAACTTGGGCAACTTAGATCTCCCATTGATGCTTTGGATAAAGGGCTCCCAAGATTGGGGAAAACCATTTAGTGCCAACATAACAAGATCTCTGTCTGCAATTATGTCCCCAATAGCGGTCAGTTGATCTCTTAAATCGGCAATCTTTATAAAGAATGAGATGACAGAATCTTCTTTATCCATTTTTACATGAAGTTGTTGTCTCAAGGCAAGGACTTTGCTAGTATTGTTGATCTCATACAATCCTTTGAGTATCAAACATTTCTTTGGCTGACTTCAACTTGGAGATGATCGGTACTAGGTGATTCATCACAGAGTCTATGATGGTCTTTCTAGCCTTTGTGCCATTTTTCTGCCACCGGATTTTCTCAGTATCATCGGAAGACTCGGGCATATTTCTTTCAACGAAATCAAGAAGATCATTCTCCTCTTATGCAATGAGTACCCTGGGTTTCCAAGAGTTGAAGTTTGAGGCTCCATCGAGCCTATCTTCTACCTTGACAGCGTTCACCATCTTCTTTTACTGCACAAATTCTCCTTCAAAGATCTGCCCTTAGGTATGAAATAATTTGCAACCTTAGATCTGCAATACTTTACCTTAAAGATCTGCCCTAGATGAAAAGTTTACTTAAACAAATCTGATCAGATATTTTCTTAGACTTGCTCTGATACCATGTTAGTTTTAAGATCATAAATGAAATAAGCAGAAATACAACACATAGAGCAATGAACACGACAGATACCCCGGGAAAACCCTCCTCGAGGGAGAAAAAACCCAGCAAAATATCTCTTATATATAGTATGAATAAGAGCAGAAAACTGTTTTACAAATCAGACCCTTCTCAAGGGCGAACTTGACACAATAAATGATAATAATCTCTTCTTGATACCAAATCCTTCTCAAGGGCGAACTTGACACAATAAATGATAATAATCTCTTCTTGATACAACTGAATATAAATCTCCTTGAAATCTGATCTGCTTCTAAAGATGATGATCTGCAGCAAAAAATGTGAACTTCTCTTTGAAGGTGCGAATTGGAATAAGAGTGAATTGATTAGTTGAATGAAAGAACATCACCTTGTTTACATACAAAAAGAACATCACCTTGTATACATACAAAACTGGGCGACTCTTCATCTAGGTCGGCCTCTTTTGAGAAATAAAAATAGTATAAAATAACATTTGCAATCAAGGCCGACTTGCCTTGTTAATTATTTATTAATTTAAATTGAGAAAAATATCTCCCGACGCTATAAACATCAACACCCCCCTTTCATGCTCTTATCATGTTGAAAAGGAGTTGGATGAACAGCCAACCTTCCATACTCCTGGGCTTGATCAAGGAGGACGAAAAGCCTTTGAGGCGGACTGAGAGATGGAAGCACGCCCCACCTTCCACGCTCTCGGCAAGTCAAGGATGACCGGCCTTAATAACTGCCATTTGCAAGCATTTCGAACGAATTCATGATGTGATTGGCTGCGAGGAATATGCTATGATGTATTGATCCAAATATAAATGACATTGTGTGCATTGGTTTGAATATTATAATAATTTCTTGATCTTTAATATTTCTAATATCACTTTTTAGTGATTAATATTACTTGCAAGCGTACAAGTCAGGAAATTTCCCAAAAATGACATTAAAAAGGATTAAAGTGAATGTCTTTTATTTAGTTAATTAGTGTAAAGATAGGAGTAAGATAGAACAATGTGTTGGTGTGTTCAAGTTTTGTACCTAGTACGTCATTCTCCTATGACAGACACTTACTTTACTTAGGGACCACATAGGAGCTTTTAGGAGCATCTCCACTTTAGGTGGTGTTATCATGTTTCACATTCCACTTTATGTGGTGACTCCACCTTTAGTTCACTTATTACTTTTCAACCTTTAGTGGACGTGATGCAGAGTGCACTGCAAGAAGACTTGATGAGCCCCAACACCTAGTTACTCCTCCAAGCTTCCAATTGGATTATTTTCAATCCACACCAATCTTCCTAGGAAGTCTCCTGACTCACCCAAGGGGTCAGTAGGTTCTCTTTACCTTTTCCTTATCCTTCAAATCAAATCATAGAATCTAGTAATCTCTCCTTTAGGGATACTTTCCCTAAACCATTCAATAAGCTGTAAAACTTCACCAGTGGATTCAACATTCCACTCTAATGGATTGAATGCTCTCAATAGACCCTAGAGACCAAGAATCCACTATCAGTTTAGGTCTAGAAGTCTCAGGGTTTGTCGAATCCCAAATAGCCTAGGATTCCTTGTAGCCCTAACCAGTGAGGTTTTGGGACTTAACTTTTTGTGACAGAGGATCCTAGGAAAACTAAATAGGTTTCTAGACACCCTTTATGGAGCTTGAAAGATCCCCAAAGCCTTGACACCTCAATCTACTCCTGCACCCCTAAACACTCACAAAACACACAAGCCTAATTAGCAATTTTAGGCTTGGTTTGTTAGGCAAGTAGTATAAGGTGGGTTCATAGATGTAAGGCAGTGCCTTGGATGGACTCCTCTACCCCAATTTAGTCTAGAAACACCTCTGGTTCGATCCCCAAACTCATATACAACACGTGCATGTGACTGTTCCAAATAACTAGACTAATTACATAGGGATAATTAGCCTAGGGCTTGATGTTAAAAATATCAGGACTAAGAGTGAGAGCCCAAGCTTCTGGATTCTTCAAGACCATGATCCTAACTAGCTTTTTCCAAGTGGCCAAGGAGATCCACAAGATAAAACCCTTGTTAGGATCACATCTTTGAAACTGGCCCAGTATCACCTTGGTTTCTTAGACAGCGAGAATGAAAAATCAATAACTTTGCACTCACTTAACAAAATGACCTCAAACCAACTGGAAATGTTAGAAGACTCAAAGCATTGTAAGTTTCTGTAACTGGATCTTCAATGCCAATCCGTACCAGGCCGTACCATACAAATATGACTCAAAACACTCTTCTATTTCCTTGCAAAAACATCAAACTTCGTACACATTGTGTTCTTCTCTGCATGGGAGGCATCCTCTCCTCTAATATGATCCTCCAAGCGTTTCAGAAGCTTCAGAAGGTGGGTGAAGTCGGTTACAAAAGAGTTGTCTTATCTCTAGCAATAATTTGCAAAAGTTGCTCATGCAACATTTTGCAAAAAGCAACTTTTGTGCAATAAGTGACAGAGTTGCTAATTTGGGTAAAAGCCAATCTTGCCGACCTCCCAAGGTGTGGGAGAGGCCTATCCCATGACTAGGACCTAAACTAAAGAATTTAAAGCATACTTCTAAACTAGACACACAAATAGCAACTAGCAAGGTCTAACTAGGTTTCAGGCACCTAGGTTTATAACTTCACCTTAGGTCCTTCACCTTACATCAAAGACCTAAACAACAAACACACCCAAGGGTGATCTCATGGATTCACCTTATTACAGACATTAAAACAAGCAAAAACTAGGAGCTTCAGGAGGTGCCCTGCACCAGGATGTGTTGCACATATTTCTTTCCACTTTGGAGGGTGATCCACATTTAGTGGACATGTGACACTTTCACTTTTCCACCTTAGGTGAGTGATAAGTTGTCTCTTGATTATCATGGCATAAGATTATGACACATGTCATAATCTTATGCCTTCCAATGTTTGCACATTGTTTAACCAAAGTGTCTCCTATATACTATCATTGATTCTATTGCATTTTTTGGAAGAATACAATTTATTCTTGTCATATTCATTCTCTTGTTATGGTGCTTTCCATTAGGCCTCTAGATCTTGGGTGGCTATTTCCATTGTATTGGTTGGCTTGGTCTTTCTTAATTTTCAGCCTTCTTTTATTTTATGATTCCTTTTTTATCTCTCTTATTTTCTTTTCTTTTTCTATATTTTGCTTGTCCTTTCTTTTTTAGTTTTTTATTGTATTGGTTTGCTTGGTTTTTCTTTAATTTCAGCCTTCTCTCCTTTTTTCTCCTCACCTCGAATCTTGTGCACCTTATCCCTCTCTCCTCTATTTTTACCTTGTTCAGGTCTGCATTTCTTTCATTCTTCTCTACAGCTCTATTCTATTCTGATGATGGATCACGGAATGTGATCAGAAACATTGGTGCTAAAAAAATCTACACAGTTAGAATCCCGAAACAATTTATGAATTTTTACTATGGACTGTGGAAATCTGATCTCTTCAATGTTTTGGGTGTTTCAAAACCATTTCGGCCTTCGACAAGGATCTCACATCCATGTGGGGACTTGATGGGGTTTTGACAAGCTACATGCTCTCTAATAAGAAATGAAAGAGGATGAAGGAAACAGGTAATTTTGTCCATGGTCTGTTTCTTGTGGCTTCTTGTAGTTTCGTCTCTTTCCTTTTCTGACTGCTTGTTCTTGTCCTATATATATATATATATATAAAATTGTATTTTATAAAAAAAAAATTATCTTTTTCTTATTTTCTTTTCTTTTTCTATTTTTGCTTGACTTTTCTTTTTTAGATTTTTATTGTATTGGTTTGCTTGGTTTTTCTTAATTTTCAGCCTTCTCTCCTTTCTTCTCCTCACATCGAATCTTGTGCACCTCATCCCTCTCTCCTCTATTTTTACCTTGTCCAGGTCTGCATTTCTATACAGCTCTATTCTATCCTGATGATGGATCACGGAGTGTGATTCAAAACGTTAATGCTAAAAAAATGTATAGTTGGAATCCAAAAACAATTTATGAATATTTACACCCAAAACATGCCGAAATGACATTTGCCAACCTTCAAAACTTGCCATTTGAAACTGTGATGGCCCTCAATTGAACCCACTTGTATTAAGAAGAATGAAATCGTCCAATATGAAATAGATCCAATGCAATTGACTAAAGGAGAACACTTAAAGTTAATATCATCTTCAAAACATGCCGAAATGACATTTGCCAACCTTCTTCAAAACTTGCCATTGGAAACTGTGATGGCCCTCAATTGAACCCACTTGTATTAAGAAGAATGAAATCGTCCAATATGAAATAGATTCAATGTGATTGACTAAAGGAGAACACTTAAAGTTAATATCATCATCGAATATAATACTTTTTATAAAATTTATACTCAACAAATTTAATATACAAATTTACATTAATTAATGATATATATATATATATATACATCAATATATTACTTTATTATATTATTAACAATTAATATAAGTAAATATATTAATATATTATATATTACTAACAATTAAAATATATATATTAATACATTAATATATATCACATTATTAATATATTAATTATAATAAAAAGGAAAAAATATATATTATAAAATGTAATTAATGAAACTTAAGAGCGACTTAGTTCGCGGTCACTTATGACTGTGACTGAAGTCGCAGCCAAGGGTCGTGACACAGTCCCACCAGTGGGGAGAGGGCATGACTCCCCTCACCCACAGGGTGAACACATACCCCCCCCCCTCTATAAATACATAAAGCATTGGGGGATAAGGGGGGAGAAACGATATAAAAAAAGAATAAAATATTATTCCTGTCAGCAAAAAAAAGAAGAGAACTAATATTATTCTTGGCACAGTCAGCAACAGGATATACAGTCAGCCTTCCAAAGAGGTAATTGTGATAGGGCAGGACCTACTACAAGTCTATGAGGAGGCATTTGAAACAGGATCATTGGGATCAACTATCAATACGGGCTGTATCAAACTAATACCTAAGGAGGTGGACAAAACTCTTATCAAGAACTGGCGCCTAATCACCCTCCTAAATGTCTCATACAAGATTTTAGCCAAAGTTCTTGCTAGAAGGCTGGGTGACATACTACCCAAGGTAATCAGCCCCACCCAAACAGGATTTCTGAAGGGCAGGTACATTTTGGAGAATCTAATCACCTGCTGGGAGACCATGGAATGGGCAAGAAGCTCTGGTCAGCAGATCAGCATGCTCCTCATTGACTATGAGAAGGCATACGATAGGATTGAGTGGCAATTTATTGCCACAATGCTAAAAGCTCTTGGGTTCCCCTCTATCTTCATCCATATGGTGCTCACTCTCATGAAAGATGCTACTGCCATTGTGGAGGTAAATGGAGTAAGATCTGACCCTCTCCCCCTTACCAGGTCCATTAGACAAGGCTGTCCACTGGCTCCAGCCTTGTTTGTCATAGCAGCAGACTCCCTTTTCTACATTCTGAGAGATGCCTCCATCTCCCCTAAGGTCGTGGGGGTTCGGCTACCAAACGAGGACGAACTAATTAATGTACAATTTGCAGATGACACTTCCCTTATGATTGATATGAAGGAGATCAACTTTAAAAACCTCATGAGCAAGCTTGACCTCTTCTGCTCAGCCTCTGGCAGCAAGGTTTCCATCCCTAAGTCCACCTTACTAGGATGGGATGCAACCCCTCCAGCTTGGTGCCAACAATTTGGGTTTACCTGGGGAGGCCCCCTCCACCAAATCAGGTACCTGGGCATACCATTCTCCATCAAACCTGATCTCAGGAACATGTGGGATTGGGTGAGAACCAAGATTGAAGGAAAGTTAAACAAGTGGAACAACAGGTTCTTATCACTAGCAGGGAGGATTTAGGTATGTCAGAAGATCCTAGCTTCCTATCCTATCTACTACTCCCCAGCATGGCTCTTCAATCACTCACAGATTAACTTTATACATAATACTATCAGGGACTACCTATGGTCAGACGTTAAAGGGAACAAGAAAACCCATGCGGTCAGGTGGGACTGGTGTACTAGATCTACCTCTCAAGGAGGACTTGGGCTGAAGGATGTAAGGTGGCAGGGCATCTCACTTGCAGTCAAGTGGATTGCCAAAGCAGCCCAAGGCAATGAACCGTGGAAAGTACTGGTTAGACACAACATCAGTAAAGGCACACCGGCCCAAGCCAAGTTTTGGAAGAATCTTCCTAACATTGATCTTATGACTAGGAAGTTCAAAGTGAATGTGGCAGGCTCAGAGGTATTCCAATCCATCTGGAAAGGGTGAGAGGAAATCAGACCATTGGTGAATAACAATAATCTGATGGATCAGAACCAGCTGGTGTGTGGGGAAAGATCCATATGGTGGAATCTGTATAAAGGGGACAAGCCTCTAGCCCAACTGCAGGGATGCTCGGCTAAGAAATGGCACTCTTTAGGCATCAATTACCTTGCGGATATCATTGAAAATGATGATCTGATCCCGTGGGAGGAACTTGTTCGCAAGTATGACATACCCCTAACCCAATGGAGAACCTACACTACCCTTAAGGAAGCCTGTGCGGTGCTCAATCTCCCTAGAGACACCTCGGCCGACTCTGACAAAACTGAACTCATCATATAGAGAGATGGCACCCCATTATGCAAAACCAAAACCAAAGCTGTTTATAAACTTCTTGCGAACACCAACACCATCATTAAGCACATTAATGGGAAATGGAATGTGAACCTGGACCCCAACACCTGGAATAAGAATCTTATAGCCATGTGGCACACCCTGGCTGAACCCAAAGTCCTCTGCTTCATGTGGCATTGTCTTTTGCATAGGTTGCCTATAAAAAATCCATCTGGTGAACTCAACATATGCTCCTATTGCTCGGAACCTGAATCATTGACTCGTATCCCTCTTGACTATCAGTTCGCCATGTTTGTTTGGAACCTCTTTGGCCTTAAACCTACCACTGATTTCCATATCATTGATGTATTCTCTGGATCATTAACAGGATTGGATAAAAGATGCAACATGTTCTGGTCCACTCTTTCTTTTTATATTCTTTGGCATATTTGGAAATATAGGAATGATGATGTCTTGAATGGTAGGAGTAGAATTCTCACTGAGTCTCTAAGGAGGCTCACTCTTTTTAACATTGCTTCGCAAGTTACTCTAATCTACCAGGTTAAAGAGCAGAAAGCTCCAAAAGTCATGAAGGAGGTAAGAAATGTGCTAGACAGGGAACAGGTGGAATGGAAGGAATCCACCAGGGCCATAGGGGATCAAGAATTTGAGATCACCCTAGGACAGATGCTTCAGCAGATTAAAGACCAAAGAAAAGGGAAGCAGGTGCAGGCAGACAGACAGGGAAGTAGACTCGAATGTTGGGAACACCACTACCACGGGAGCAGAGCTCGAGGCTGGACACGGGCCGCAAACACAGGGTGGTGAAGCCGCGGAGGCCATTAGGGCAGATGGAGCAGTGTCTGATCCAACATAGGAGGCACAGACAGTGGGAGAGTTGACCGATAGCAGCAGCGAGTCTGATCTGGACCTTGACCCACAGGTCAATACCGCACAGAACCAGAACATGCAGGCAGCCAGAGACTCCACCTATGTTCCACCCATAGCATCACGACCTCCCCTCCCATGGGAGGCCTACTTCTCCAACCCCCACAATGTCATACTTCATGATGACCTGAGGCTAAAGTGGGCAAATCACAAGATGTCGTGGACTGCTTGGTTCCCTAGATAGAATTGGAGGGGTCTTTTGACAAATTTGAAAAAATCTTTTGATATAGTTTAAACTATACGACTATATGATTCCCGCCTTAGATAGGGGGAAATGTAATTTTTTGTAATATGCACTGCTGTAAACTCCCGATGTTTTACTAAGTAATATAATATAAATGATAGTTAATAGAAAAAATATATATTATATATTACTAACAATTAAAATATATATATTAATACATTAATATATATATCACATTATTAATATATTAATTATAATAAAAAAGAAAAAATATATATATTATAAAATGTAATTAATGAAACTTAAGAGCGACTTAGTTCGCGGTCCCTTAGGACTGTGACTGAAGTTGTAGCCTCCAAGGGCTGCGACAGGGTCGTGACACAGTCTCACCCGTGGGGAGAGGGCATGACTCCCCTCACCCACAGGGTGAACACATACCCCCCCCCTTTATAAATACATAAAGCATCGGGGGATAAGGGGGGAGAAACGATATAAAAAAAGAATAAAATATTATTCCTATCAGCAAAAAAAAGAAGAGAACTAATATTATTCTTGGCACAGTCAGCAACAGGATATACAGTCTGTAATGTCTCGGATTAGTGATATTATATTAGTAATATTAGTTATTTAAATATTGGTAATTATATACTAATATTAAATAATTAATAATTAAATATTAGTTATAATTAAGAAGTTACATTACGGGAATCCTTTCCCTTATAATGGAATTTTCGAGAGAAGGAGAGGAGGATTGGAAATTGATCTTACTTTGGCAGTTAGTGGAGACATTTACTGACTCCTTTCGTCAGATGTTCCTGACCTATTGGAGGACGTGGAGGCAGAATGTTACGATAAGTTTGATACGCTTCTAGATTATAATACAAAGGGAATTGTGATTTTGGATTATTCATCTTTGGACAGGTCGACCACGCACAGGATTCCATTCAGCGACAAAGAAAGGGAACAGGTTTTTTATCCAGTGGACGCGTTGCAGTCAAGGTTAGCGTGGAGAAGTGATTATACATGGCAAGATGGGCATGAACTAATACCTATCGTAGGTGGCAGCTGGGAAGGAAATAATACGTGGAATCCGTGGTCTATCTCAGACGATTACCTCCACACAGAATACATTACAAACGGTGCGGGGTGAGTACGAGGCGTCAACCCATGATTAGGACACTATACTTGTTGCCAGCGAATCCTAGGTGAGAGCACGGGTGAATACAAGGTGCCAATCCACTGTTCCGAACGTGACGCTGGTTACTAGCGAGTTTATGTTGCGAAATCTGCAACCTTAATTGGGAATTTTATGGTTGGGTTCCACGGGACAATACTCTAGTCCATTAAACAGTCAAGGAATCACGGATTGTCATTTAAACTGTCCAGAACGCCAGTTCCATTACACAGGTGCTCCGTAACAATCTATGACTCATTATTGCATATATTTTAATTCAAATATTCATAGCGGCGTTCCAGGAATTGTGAAAGTGTGAATTTGCTTATATAAAACAGTTTGTCAATATACTGCAGTGAAAGCATTTATTCATTCCAATAAAGTTGTTCATGCATATTTGTATCAATTGCATCTGTTCAATTTAAGTTTTGGGAGTTTGCAACAGTAGTTGGGAAAAGTATATAAAGGTAGTTTGCTTATTACCGATGAAACAAAGTTTGTCCGTGCATTTACTTCTCTGCATTCATGTTGTCAAACGTGAATGAAACATAAAACAGTGAGTATATTTGGGGAACTTTACACAGTCAACCTTCCAAAGAGGTAATTGTGATCAGCAAGGGTATATATATAAACATTCACAAATTCATAATTCATATAAAATTCTACGATAATGAATAAATATGGAAATACGATTTTTTATCAATATAGATAATATTGACAAATTTTACATTATGTTATTAATGATGCTAATGAATGTTGTACTCCCTCTATTAACTCGGACATATGAATCTTATATTCATTTGGGATCCAAGCTACGTAGAGACCCACTCAATGGCAATTTGGTTGCCAATTTGAGAATTAATGGCAATTCGAGGTTGATATAACCTCATTGCCAATTTGAAGTTGATGGCAATTCGAGATTGGTATAATCTCATTGCTAATTCGAGATTTTTATAATCTCATGTAGGCAGTATATATACTGATAGCCAGTCATATGCATATGTGTAGGCTTGGATAACATCTATCAATTCCAAGTGTACTTAGGAGCAGTGCTCTATGGGAAGACGTGTCGATAGTCCGGGTTGCTTAGAATGGATCTTATATCCTTCAAGCAGAGAATCTGGAATCCTGTGAAGCCCAACCTAGAGGCAGCTCTTGGGTTCAAATACCCCTTACTATCATAAAATATAGAGGTAATGGTTACTTAGGAGTAGTGCTCTATGGGAAGACGTGCCGATAGTCCAAGTTGCTTAGAATGGATCATATATCCTTCAAGCGGAGAACCTGGAATCCTGTGAAGCCCGACCTAGAGGCAGCTCTTAGGATCAAATCCTCCTTACTAACTTAGAATATAGAAATGAAGAGTTGAATAATATATGTTATCTTCTACTAATGATGGTTTGCAGGAAATTTATATAAGGAGACAAGAAGGGACATTACAAAAACTTAGGGAGTTTAAAGAATTTGTCTGGTTCCAACGAGGTTTTAGAACCTTCTAAACTCACTACAGCACAAAGATATACGCATTTTACAAGGAAACCAAATAGGTTAGAAATCCTAAAATGAGTTATGATCTCGACAGAGGTTTTAGAACCTCTTCAAAATGTCGACAATATGACAAACAAATTTTGAGAAGGTTAGGGAAACCATGTCAAGTGTAGACAAAGTTGTGACAACTTTGCGGGGGGGGGCGATACAGATTCTAAAACCTCTCAAGAAAGCCAAAAAACGTGTTGACTGTAGATTTTCCAACTTGGATCAAATGGCTGAAAAGCAAAGTGAAAAGCAACACAAGGTAAAGCACTTAAACATGTAGACATATAGAGTATCTCAAATAAGTTTTCAACACATGGATGAACATGACCAAACACAGGCTTATGAAGCAGAAAAGACCAATGGGACACAACAAAATGGTGTGCTAACGTGATCCAAAGCATTTCTTTTAAACAACATGGAAAAAAAATGTTCACAAATTTAAAAAGGAAGTAAAGAAAGATCTAGTAAAAAGGTATATGTACCAGCATATTACAAGCAATGATCACAATAAATAAATGGGAGGTCTTTCATCTTGATTTCCACCACAGCATACTGCCAAAACTTCTCAAATTTGTATAGGGAAGTCACTCAAACTTCAAACCCTCAAACATATTATTTTAGCCATGGTGCATGAATGCCTTTTGGAATTCACATGTCTGATTGTAAGATACACTGTTTCCTTGTATACGATGACAATTATCATTCTACTTTCACTCATGAAATTCCTTTAAGTTTAAGCAGCCAAGGACAATATTAATATGTTGGATAGTATTAGGTCACAGCCCTAAAGCTGTTAGAAAGATGAGCTAACACAATTGTATCCCTTCCTGTTATTTCGACGTGCTTTGACTTTATAATGATGCAAAGGAACATTCTGTTATTTAGAAATATAATAAAAATGAGTTTACTGAGAAGTTATATTGGTGTCTTTAACAAACATAAAACGAATCCTTTAATTAGAAGCCTCTAGATAGCAAATCATGATAAAAGATGAGTACTTTGAGTAGAAACCTGACCTGGTCAACAGGAATCATCATCATAGATTTCTGCCTGATTAGGGATTCAAATGCATTGTTCTCCCTTCGTATACTTGCTTCGAACTTTTGCTCTTCGGTGGAATTTTCATAAAACAGGAAGTACACTTTCAATGGTTTTCCAGGATTCTCTGCCTTGTAAATTTCAATTTCCCTCACAAACCCCATGTTTGGATCATAAACTACAATATATGAAGGTTTCACAATATCTAGTATATGCTGATCATTTTCAAGGGCATAATAATGTGCAATAGGAACAGGCTTAGCAATGTTGATTTCTGGAACATCACAATCATTCCCTGTTCTTTTTGCATTCACATTTTCAGTAGAGTCATCTAAAGCAACCTCATCAATATTTTGGACACACTCTGAAGAAGCTCCCTTCCTTTCCAATGTCCCTGTTGTACTTGTTCTATTTGCTATTTCAGATTCTTTAGATGTATCAGCTTTATTTCTTTCTTGCTTTTCTTGATATTTCATTATAGATGCATGAACCTCCACTGTTGTATCTTTCTTCACCCTCCCTCTTCCTCTCCCTTTTCCCCCTCTCCCTCCCCTCCCTCTCCCTTGGCCCTTTACCCCCTTTCCTAAAGAAAGATCATCTCCAACAGGGATCACCTCTTTGTCATGAACTGCAACCTGAGCAGCTGCAGCTAGTAAAGCATCCTGTTCTAGCCTATATGCACTGCTAGATTCAGAATTATCTCCAAGCCCTGCAGGAATTCCTCCATCCAAAATACCAAATCCTTGAGGTCCTTGATTTTTCTTTTTTTTATGTGTCCGTAATCCATGTAACTCTGACTTGCCCAACAAATATTTTTCCCATTCTTCGCGCATGAGCTGCAATGGCAATAAAAAAAGGCACTTAGTTGTCTTTACAGTAACAAAAAAAACCTTAATGCTGATAACACCACTTTAATAGAAACACCATTTTTTCAAGGACAAGTCCAGGAATGATAGTAACACTTCTCCATAAATTGAAAGCTTATTTTTAATAAAAACAGCAACTTATACTAAATTTTAAAAGGAAAAATTTTACATAAGGCCAAGCATTGGTTTGGACTTGATCCAAAAGGTGTGGCAAATCAGCTGCAAAAGATATGCCACATTGCAACAAATAGCAGCTACAAAGATTGCAAGCTACGTTGTTACAAGAAACATTAACTAACCTCCCCTGCTTTCAAAAATATGCATACAATTTTAAAAAATAAGTGCCTAGTGAATAAGTGTATGCAATTATTTCTCAACTAGAGCAACAAACTAACAAACAGCAACCAGAACTAGGCATTAGTGCCAGCCTCCACAGCATCCCTGGGGACATAAAAATTATGTGCAGGTACATCATATTCAGACTCCTGGTCATCCATAGTCATCCTGGGAAGAGACCTATTTAGGAAAGCAATCTGTTTTTCCTCAAGAATGAAAGCTTCAAAAGAACTGTATATCATATAAACTCTGTGTTGCATGGACACAGATATGATATGACTATTTTTCAAGGTCCCCTACCATCGACATATATATACTTGAGAAGTAATATAGACTCAGTGCTACTATATTCTACAATTCTTATGGATATAACTTCAACATTAAAAATAGTATTTAATATCAACTATTAAAAAAAATTAAATATTATTTTTGAAGTATTATTTTAATAACAATTTTACCATCAAGACCTATCTAAAGAAATATAAAAAAAGACTAGTTATTAAAATTTTAAAGTATATATTAAAATAAGATAATAGCATAGTAAAATAGATAATAATTAATAAATCCTTTTTAAAGCTAAACTGCTTAGTTACCATATTCGCTCTTCACTCTACCAACTGCAAATTCGTCATTCAGTTCGCTGCACATTCGAATTCGAGTCGAATTCGAAATTTCTGTGTAATTCACAGGAAATTCGGAAAAAGAACCCTGGACGAATTTTGGTCCAATTTTAACAAATTTTGAAAACCCCGCGCTAGCCCGGAACGAATTTGGGCGAATTTCACCGAATTTCGAGCAAATTTGTATGAAAGTTCGACTTTGTTGACTTTCAACAGGTCATTTTAAATATTTTTTAAATTGTTTTTTTGTTGTTTAACCCTAAAATCGTGGCGTTTTTACATATGCCTTTTTTAACTCCATTATGGGCTGCGTTTTTTGTAGCAGCTCCATCTTTCCTAGGCGTTTTTGGTAGCAGCCATTTATGGTCTTCTCCCAGCTCGTCTTTCCTCAACGTTTTCTCAGCTTGCTGGTTGAGGTCGGTTTATCAGCTTATAGAAATCACTGCTTGCTGGTTGAGGTCACTGCTGCAAGTTGAGGTAAGTAATATTTGTGTGATGCCCATAGTTTGTAATTATTTTGGGTGCAATGTTGTTAGTGTTTTATTATTTCCTAACTTGTAGAGTGGTCACAATAAATAATCCTCCATAGTCAGAATTTTACTTGTTAAAAAAGTAGAAACTACTCACTGCAAGCTCTTCCCATAAGCTTTTTGGTTTTGCTTGTGAATCTAATTTAATATTTTTTTGCTTTGTTTGTTGTTTAATATTATCCTCAAATTCCTATTTAATTCAAATTCAGAGAGATAACTGTTGTTTAATATTTTTTTGCTCTGTTTGTTGTTTATAGATTCATCATTCAAACTCAAAGAATGGCTGCAAGTGCTTCTAGCACCGATAACTCCCGCTTCAAAATGGACAAACACTCTCCACTATGGAAATATGTGGAAATGGTTAACTCAATGCCAGGTGGAGGAGGTTATGTGTGGATTTACAGCCACTGCAAAGAGGAATTTAGTAGCTCTTACAGTAGAGTGAAAGCACATTTGTGCTTTATTCCTCAACAGGGCATTGAATTTTGTACAGGGAAAACAAGAGTTAATGAGGTACTACCTAAAACCTTTCTTCCAAACCACATTGTGAACAAATATATTCAAGAGCAAAAACAAGCAAATGAAGCATCTGGGAGGGCAAGTTCTCATCCTTTGCAAAATGCTAGGAAAAAAACAAAAACAAAATCTATGTCTTCAACTTCCGCTCCCAATGAACCACCCGTAGAGGGCCATCCATTCTTGTGTGCTCCTCAAGAACCAATTGCAAAGAAGAGAGCAATGGGGCCCCTGGAAACATCATTTCAAAATGAAGCTAAAGACATTGCCGAGGAAGCCATAGCAAGATGTGTCAATGCATGTGGATTGGCATTTAATGTTGTTCGCTCACCGTATTGGCAACAAATGGTGAGATCAATTAATGAGGCTTCAAAGGGGTTCAAGGGCCCGGGTTATGAGAAGGTGTGCACCACTTTATTGGACAAAGAAGTGATCAATGGAGAGGCTTCCATGAAGCCCATCAAGGATTCATGGATTGAAACAGGTGTGACCATAGTATCCGATGGATGGAAAGATGCGAGAAATCGTCCTTTGGTCAATGTTATTGCAGTGTCCACAAGAGGCGCAATGTTTCTAAAAGTTGTGGATTGTGAAGGAGAGGTGAAGGGCAGTCCTTTCATTGCAAACATTCTCATCCAAGCCATTGAGCAAGTTGGCCCTCAAAATGTTGTTCAGGTAATAACTGACAATGCCAAGAATTGTAGGGTTGCTGAATTATTGGTTGAGGAGCGCTTCGAACACATTTTTTGGACACCTTGTGTTGTGCACTCACTCAACCTAATGCTGCAAAAAATTGGCACTAAGATTGAGTGGAATAAAAAAATGTATGAAGAGGCACAGGAGATCCAAATATTTGTCACGAACCACCATATGACGCAAGCCATATTTAGACAATTCTCGAAATTGGAGCTCTTGAAGGTAAGTTCAATTGTTTAAAATTTAAACATGTTTTAGAATTCTATTCACTTTGGTTTAGTAAACTTTTTATCTTGATTTTAATTTAAATTTATTATTGTTTTGATCTTAAAATAGGTTGTCGAGACCCGCTTTGCCTCCAACACTATTGTTTTGAGACGCCTTGTCAAGGTTAAAGAGGCATTGTCTAGAATGGTAATCAGTGCTAATTGGAGCTTATGGAGGCAATCTAATAGCGCCAAGGCAGCTGCCATTAAGGCATTGATACTAGATGACTCTTGGCGGGATTGTGCTAAGTACCTTCTGAAGTTCACCGAGCCTATATTGAGAATCATCTGATACACTGACATGGATAGGCCTTGCTTGGGTGAGGTATATGATGGCATTGACTCCATGATAGAGGATATTAGAAATATCATAAATGAGAAAGAGGAATATCCTGAAGAAAAAATTTTCAAGGAGCTACAGGTAATCATGGTAGAGAGGTGGAACAAAATGACTACCCCTTTGCATCTACTTGCCTTTGCATTGAGCCCTAGGTTCTATAGCCAATCGGTCCTTGGTGAGAGTACCACTAGAGCTGCCCCATACAAAGATCGTGAAGTTGTTCAAGGGTACAAGGCAGCCCTTCGAAGACTCTTTCCCGAGCACCTACAAGCTGCAGTGAGGTCTGAATTCATGAGTTTCACGAGCACCGATGAGTGTGGTCATGAAGCTCTTGCAAACAAGAAAAATGTTGATGCTCATAAATGGTTGTACTTCCATGGACAAATGTACCAGCTCCTGCAACCCATTGCCATCAAAATTTTATCACAAGTAAGTTCCTTACTCTTAAGATTCTAATTTCTAAATTCTTGTTGATAAATATTAAATATTGATTTTATATTTTAAAAATTTATATTCAAAACTCTTAACTCTCTAATTTCAAAATTGTAAATCTTGATAGGTTGCTAGTTCATCATCATCTGAGAGGAACTAGAGCACATACTCCTTCATCCACTGAATAAAACGCAACCGACTAAACTCCAAGAAGGCAGATAACTTGGTCTTTGTGCATTCAAACTTGAGGCTCACAACACACAAAGACAATACTTGCAAAACAGGGGAGGCACAAAATTGGGATGTTGAACCAGAGTCTGCGGAGTTGGAAGCCCACTTTGATGCACTTGCAATTGATGATGGTGATCGCTAGCTACTTAGTGATGTTGAGGCTGATCCTGAGGTTGCTAGTACTGATGCTAGTGGCACTGTTTGTGCTTCTAATCTGCAACAACATAATGATGATGATTTGTTTGATGATTTTTGATGATATTTTGATCACTGATGACTGATAGTGATTATTAATGTTGGCATTATTGTTTTTGAACCGAAACATTGATATGGTGGTGTATTTTGGCATTTTGTTATGTTATTTGAACTAAAACAACAATATATGTGGTGGTGTATTTTGCTATGTTGCTTTATTATTGGCATAGTAATGTATGAACTTATTTGCTGCTGCATATGTTTACATGTATATATATTTATTTATTTATTGTACGGACGAACCCAAAACGAATCGAACCCAGCCCCAAAAAAAATTGGACGAATATCAAACCCGAATCTCGAACCCGCATCCGAACCGGCAACTTAGCTAAACTGAGAACTCCTTCAGTTTTAAGTAAATAAGTAATAATTAATAAAATCCTTTTTAAAGTTAAACTGAGAGCTCCTTAGGTTTTTAGTTTTATAGCTCTTTTGGATTTGAGTTTTAAAAATACCTGTAGGTTTATTTTTTTAATAAAATGAATTTATTGAAAACATTACACATTGCTTCGTAGTGAGTAATGCATCCTTAGCCGTAGCCAAGGATGCATTACTGTCAAGCCATTTAGATATTGAAAGAAAACCTACACAGAAGAGTTTCAGGTGGGAATCGAAGCAGGGAAAACAAACATCTATATGAAATGCTCCAAAAACTTGCTACTCATGAGCTCCTGCTTCTCACAAACTAAGAATGTCTTTTTTGTGTGATTTTAGAAGCAACCATTCTGCATATTCATAACAGATTACATTTCTTCAGTTCTTGGCCCTTTTGATAGGATACAACATGAAGAGCATAACCATAATAACTGAATGAGTTTAGCAAAGTGAAAAAAGGCAAGTGTTTTAAGATAAGGGCAGAATGTTATAAATGAAGGAAACTACAAAAATATGGAAATCTAAAATTAACTTATAAATCTAAAAATTACACTGTGGAGCATAAATGGAGATTTAAAATGATATGAACTAGCAACAATGAAAATCATCAATACTCAAGCCATACACATAAGATTTATGTGGAGAAAACCCTTTCCGGTTAAAAACTCCACTAGAAAAGAGGACAAGTTTGTATTATCTGCAAAGAGATTCAACTTCTTTTAAACCTGCATCCAATACAATAGCATATATGTGCCTTTAAAACTTCTTATAATGTCTCCATCTCAAGCCGTCATATATAGACTCATGGAGGCCTAAAATACCATCATAAAACTTTCCCATGGGTCAAAACATGTTCCCAAATACCATGTAAAAATCTATATGACCCTTACATGCTAAACATAGTCTCTTACATGACTCTTACACCCTCTTATAGGTTGTCACGCTATTACATGTATTATAAACTATAAATAGCTTGTGCAAAAATTCTCTTAGGCATGTCACAATCATCATACATAATCCATCCAACATGACTCACATCCAAAATGATCTCCCCTATTTTAAGCCCTTACAATTGTCATACAATTTGTCATAACACCCTTAAAAATAGGTTTTCCATGTTAAACTACTAAATGGGCATCTTTTGACAACTACTTACATATTTTTCAGGCACCAACACGTGGCAAAAGTGCCAATTCAAAATCCCATGCCTCCTTTTTATGTATCACAAATATTTATTATTTAATAATATGAATGTTAAATATTTACGAGAAAATGCAGAATAATAATCAAAAATAACTTAGAAATAGCAAAGATTGAGACACCTTAATTCCAAACAATCTAATAATTGCAAAGGTTGAGACACCTTAATTCTGAACAGTTTGATACCCTTTTCATATTGTATTTGTACGCATACTGAGAACATCAATACACATACTGAGATAGAGGCTATGGGAATCTTGCAACTCTGGATAAACTAGATATAATTGTTGATATTTTGTCCTTTACCGCAAAGATCAACGTTTTTGGACAAAATTAGTGGCAACAATAATAATAATATAATGGATATATAATTATTATTATTGGTATATTTAATTATGATAAGATCAATTTAATAATAATAATAAATATAAAGGGGTTATATTTATTATTTATTAAGGATCGATTTTAATTAAATATGAAATAAATAATGCATATATATGTGGCAATATTAATAATAATAAATAAAGGTTATTTATTATTTATTAATTAAAAACTTAAAGGGCCCAAGTCGGCCACCTTGGAGAGGTGGAGTTTAGCATTTTGAATCCATATATATGCATGGTCGATCCTTGAGGATAATGGTATCAAAAACATAACATGCGATTTTCCTCAAGGATCTATGATTTGTGTTTTCCTTCTTGGCGTGCGAATTCTAGGAGTTCAAATTATTCATTCAAGTCTGCCATTAAAGTGTGTTTGGATTGGCATTTTGGTTGATGTTTGGATTGGCGATTTGGAACATTCAAGTGCAATATTTGTTGATGTCAGTTTTGTACCACTACATAACATATAGGAAATGAATACTTGATATAGGATATCAAACACTCAACCCTCTCTTGAAAAGTAAATACTCATGAAGAACATGAGAAAACTCCAAGGTTC
>MU227547.1:1443463-1460220 GCA_018584345.1 Thuja plicata
ATATCTTAGATCAAATTCATCCTCCCAGCTGGTGCGAAGTCTTGCCACTTGAATTGACAAATCTAATCTGCCTTGACCTGCGAATATATCATATATATATTACAGACAAATTTGGGCTGGTTGTAAGGGCGAATTGTGGCATCAATTCAAGGACAAATAAGTGAAGGATTAATACAGATCATAAGGCAGATCTGAGTTTAGTTTCAGTCTATCCAAGGACACACAAAGTCAAGATTGGTGACAACTTGGAGAAGAACTAAGAGAAGCCCTAGGTGGGCTAACTCGGGTCATATCTAGAAGGAATTGAAGGATCAGATTTAAAGGATGGATTTCAGAGTTACAATCCGGCTACTATCTCTCCTTCTTTGTGATTATTTTCTTCATATCCTGTGCTTAGTCTTGAAAGACCTCTATAGACTGTATATTCCTTGTGATAATCTGAAAATATTAACAATAATCAAGTAGACTAATGTTCGTTATGTTTGCTGGAAGAATACTACTTTGACCTTTGATGTGGTGTTATCAAAGACATCAGAGGCAAAGTAACCTCATTTGGCAAAGACTGATCACTTATAACTTGCTAGTTCGAGATACAATCAAAGAAAGCTTCTACATTTTTTACATTAATATCCCAACTAATTATGATATTGTTAGTGGAATCGTCAATGACTTTATGTGCTTCAGATTAGTAACTACCTGACAAAGAAATATTTGAAGCTCTTAAAATCTAGTTTTCGCCTTTTGGTATTAGTAAACAAAACATATGAACCTGAACCAAAATCAAAAAATGTGTTACTTTTGGAATCTTGGTTGAGAACATGCCAGGATTCTTCAAGCATGACAACTTACAATACTTTGCACAAACTTTTTTCAGGGAATATACCACCATGTTCAGTGTTTCCACCCTTATGTCTAACATTGCATTATATAACTTATATCTAATAAGTTTGTTGAAATAAGGTAGATTTTTTAAAGCATAGAAACTTTTGATTACACAGATATGAAGTTTGGTATGGCATGTAAGATTATATAACTATAAGTGAACAGTATGCAATATATTTTCACAATATGGCTAGTAAAGCTTATATATTTTCAAAGTCGTTACCAGACTCATGTTGGTCAAAACCAAAAGGGGAAGCTGATCGCAGTTGTTTGCAAATCTATCAAAACTTCATAAATTTTGTTTTCTACATATTTTCATTTCCACTATTGAAAGCAGCCCTGAATACCAGTCCATATTTTGGAGATATATTTTAAATGAGAAATTTGTTCGCAGAGTAAATTTTGTACTGGAAGAAGACCTTTGAAATGATATGCTGTAGTATGGGATTGTGAGAAACACTGATGGATCAAAAACAGCTCAAAATTATAGTGTGAATGGAAGTGTTTTGTTTTGCTATTTGACATTGAGTTTGAGACAACATTAATAATGTTGGTTGCCACACTTGTTAGGCAATGATGTTTTTAGAATAGAATAGGTTTAAATGGTTGCTGACATTAATAATTGATATTTGTAGATATTCTGATCAGATGCTTGGAGGGAACGTGTTAAAGTTAGAGATCAGATTGAGAAATAGATGCAAATTTTACTTTTCTTTTATCTATTTATATTCACTAATATATATTTCTTTTCAGATTTAGACAATGATGATATTTCAATTTTATATGTAGATGCACTATGTAAACATGATATAATTCTATTTAATTATATATATGAAATGCTGATAATGAATATCTACAGAATTCCTTATAGTTGCCGATCGAATGTTTTAGACTTGCATTGGGTGTTGTATATGCTTGTCTTTGTTTGATCTACGAATGAGCATATAAAAGGGAGGCAAGTTAGTATAGAGACATGTCTCCATGAGGAGACATGTCCCTATATTAACGTGTCTCCTCATAACAATAGATCGCTGATTCAATGTGACCAATCACAATGCTAATAAATCGGTATATGTTAACTGATACAAATGTTAAACAATGAAAGAGTTAACCAATACAAACGAATCGGTATATATTAACAAATCTATAACCGATATCGTATCAGTATAGTTAACTGATGTATAGCCGATAGCATATCGGTATAGATAACTATTTTCATAACCGATTGGTTATGATAATTGGTCTTGCATATCCATCGATTCTTCCATGGATCGATGATCATGAGATAGTACATTTGTTTATATGATGTTTATTCGATCCATAATATTATTATTATGGGAAGAGATCAGATACAATTAAATATAAGTATGTATATTAATATAAAATATATATATATATAATAATAATATCTATTATTATTACATATATATTAATATGCATGCATAATATAGATTGATCTTTTCTTATAATATTATAATCATTTTTATCTGATCGAAGCTACAAAAATGAACAGAACGAAGAGCAGAATTGCAGCCATTCATAATTCACAATAAAGGCACTGGTGGAAACCTTAAAATTGGCCTCTGTAAGACTCTGTGGTACGCAAACTTTAATCAAGAAAATTCTAATGACTTTTTCATGACTCCCCTTCCAAATTAAGGTTGCCATATTAAAATTTTCCATCAAAGCTGAAGTTCCAAAGTGATTTCCCGACTGTTTAAAATATTATTTGTGGTTAATCATATGACACATGAAATATTAAAAATTGTCATTATGATCCACATTCCTATTAGGCCTACCTTCCATACAATATGTTAATTGGCCCTCATTTAATAATGTCCTAATATTCCTATTGGCCTAGATAAATTTCAATGTGTCGGGTTGTATCATATTCATTTTCCAATGAATATATGTACAAGAAATGATAATGCCTAAGTCATTATATAATTGCCACAAGGGAAAATGGTGCAATAGCGCAAGGGAAAAGTTGATGTCTTTTGAAGGGCTCATGAGGCCGCGCGGTCAAGCTTTTTAGAGATATTTTTGCACAAAGGTGTTTTCAATGATGATAAATCAACGTATTGGAATGTGTGATTTGGAATGTGCAATTTGGCACAACTGCACAAGTGGGCAAGGAGGATGGATGAAAATAAATTTGTGCAATGATGCAGAACTGTTCCATGTGGTGGAATCTCACATAGGTTTACAAAGTGCGGGTGTATTTAAATTAAATATACACAAAAAGATGTAAATGGGCAACTGGTTCTATATATGAAGGGTGCCACCTGGAGAAAGAGTGCACTTGCGCAAGCACCGAATGAAAACATTTACAGGGGCCTGTGCTGATCCTAATTGAGATCACGTAAACTTTGTTGACATTCTCTATATGCAGCCGAGTAATAAGGGTCAAGTATCTTGATAGTCAATAATACTCGGTAGAAGTTGTCAACTCAGGCCAATCTCTTATTGCAGTTTCTGTAAACTCGGGAATGAAGACAAGCATTGCCGTGTTTTAATTAACTGATGATTATAACAGGAAGCCCAAACATACTCGCAGAAGGAAAATTTTCAAAAGGTGATGGTGTAATATAGCTACAGTTTGCAAAGTACCGAGAAATGATGGGCTGGAGAGGTTATTGTTTGAATGATATAAGGCCTCGATTCTGCATACATTTTCAATAGATAATGACAGTGATTTTCATGTGACCAAAATGGCAAGATAGACAAATGAAGTGCACTGTATGTCTGCAATAGTGTGGAAGAAACAGAAAAGACAGCATACACGGTTTCTAACATGGATTTGTTAGTGGTGGTGCAAATAAAGTCAATGTTCTTAGTATTTGCATAGCATAAAACATAAATTTACAGATTGTAACAATGGAGAGAAATACTTTGTGGCTTGCCAATTTATAATCAAACGGATCTCATACTTTTAAAAATGTAATAAAATATTGCAGCCAATAATGCATGAAGACTCCAATATTTCGAAGAGAATATTAGTGATTTTCATTGTCTACAGAATCCCAAGAGCGTTAAGAAGAGGCCACGATAGTGTCAAGCGAAGTGTGAGTTTTCTGTGAACAGAGGATGATGGTCAAATAGAATCGGATTGCCATTAGTTTTAAGAAGATGGAGATCCTGCAGATGATGTGAAAAACAAGTGACAGTATTATATGAAGCAATGAAGTTGATAATGATAGTTGCGGCTATATGGGATGTTAATCAATAGTTAACAAAAGTTGATGTGGCAGCTATATCAGATTTGGTATGGCATAAAGCTGTGCAGGTTCAAAATGAAATAATAACAGCAGTATTGAACTGAAGTGAAGAAAAATGTATACCAGTTACACTGGCAGATTTGGTTAACACCAAAGCTATATGTAAGTGGCCATTATGTATTTTGTGATATGAGAGTTCAATATTAATAATGTGAATGGATTGTAAAATCTATCGATGCTATGTAAGAGGCACGATCTATGAAATGATCCAAGTTGCTAAAAAGCTCAAGCGGATTGATGATTTCATTATATGGTTGCAAGGTGGTCATAATTGTTAAGTTTTAGGATAGCTGCAAACGTAATAGCACTCTATGTTGTACGTGTCTTCCAAATGCAACAATCTATCTTTCTTTTATATTGGGAAAGAGGCTAGGAGAGACATGTCCCTTCATGGGACATGTCTATTCAATATAATTTAATTAATCTTATAATGTTTCATCAATCAATTATTAATTTAGAATAATAGATTTAATATTGACTATTAAATCTCATATGATTAATAATAACATAATATATATTATTATTAATCAACTTATATTATATGTATTCTACATGATCATACGACTGAAGCTACAAACATTAACACTCCCTCTTAGCTAGGGAGGATGATCAAACAGAATGTGTAGTGGTTTCCTGTGTCAACACTTCTGACCCTCACCATAGCTACACAAAACATCAACACTCCCTCTTAGCTAGAGAAGATAAAATCCATCAAGATGCAAGTCACAATAAATCCATTAATTTTTAAAAGAGGAGAAATCACCTCACCGTGATATCAGGAGATATGGTATATGCGGGAATATCAAGTCACATGATATTCACCATAGCTCATAAATATCCATGGTATGTGCAACGACATCACATCTCATGATGTCAGCCATATGGATACTAAGTTTACATAGAGACGTAGTGACATGTCTCATACGGTCCAATCAATATGTAATACTAAGTTCAGAAGGATCCTAATATGATCCATATGGATGCTAAGAAATCACATATCACATAACTCTTGATATGAAGTATCACCTAACTCGTGATACGAAGTATCACATATCACATAACTCGTGATATGAAGTATCACCTAACTCGTGATACAGAGTATCACATATCACATAACTCGTGATATGAAGTATCACCTAACATGTGATACCAAGTTTTACATATCAACTAACACGTGATATGAGGAATCACCTAACACGTGATACCAAGTTTTACATATCACCTAACACGTGATGTGGGGAATCACCTAACACGTGATACCCAATTTACATATCACCTAACTCGTGATATGAAGGATATGATATGCTCGAGAACATTACATTCTCCTTATATACCCCTATTATGGTATGTGCACTCACATTACATCACATAATGTCTACCATAACGAATCATGGCACATCCATGAATCAAGATGATACCAAGTCAGCATGATATCAACATTACAAGATCGTCACCTTATAATGTTAAATACAAGTGTTCATTAACTAAAAAGTCGTCACCTTTTAGAAATGTACACACGATGGGTGGGCCCATAAAGTCATGGAGTTGCACACATGACATCCACCTTGACTCATCTCAGAAGGTGAATCCACCATGGCTCATCCCAGAAGGTGGAAACAAGGGCTTTCACCTTAGACTTCTCTCTCAAAGAAGAATGTCATAACATACAAAATAATAGATCAGAGATGTTGAAACTCCTTTTCATCTAAGGCTTCATTCTCTAATATACCGCGTTTATCTTGAAAGTACACAACCTTCTCTCTAGCAAGAAACTTGGTGAGAATATCATCCATCTATTCTGTAGTGATAAGGTACCTTGAATAGCATACTTATGTACTATATCTCTTAGATAGTTTGCATCACTCTTGGTGAACCCCAAGTCATCCAGGAATATCATGACGTAGGAGTTAGCATAAAGGCATTTCAGCCATAGTCCTACCATAGTCTTCTGATTGTAAAAACCATCTCCACTGTTGACTACCTCTCAACCAATATGACCAAATTCCTTGGAGATCAGAATGAATCAGATCATGTAGATATTCCCTTTAAATTTTGACATCTTGCAACAACCTCCTGACCTCCTCGTCCAAGGTTGCTTTTAGATGAACTATCTGACTCCCTTTGAATCTAATATCAACCTTCTGCGAGCAAGTCATGTCTTTGTTCTTTAGTCTGCATTAAGCTCTTTTCTTCAATGTCCTTTGATCCAACAACTTATCCATCTATCTAGGAATATCATGACCTAGATATCTGCATAAAAGCCTTCTAGCCCACATATATGGAACTACATCATTTGAATTGCAATCATTTGGCTTTTTATAGTTTCCTGGTCACTAGGGAAACCATCTTGATATGGCCTACCCTTCTAAATCAAAATGATTAAGATCCTTGAAAAACAATTTTGGGAGATCCTTTAGTAGCTCCCTCTGTTACGGAACCATACATATGGCCCCAATCATGAAAATATCTTGCTTCAAGAGACTCATCATTTGGTACATGATCATGTTGAAAGTTTGATCATAACATTATTTGTAGGAGTAGTTTCTCGTACACAAATGAACTTGTCTGATTTCATAGTAACATGAGTGAGTGGATTTATCCCCAAGGATTAAAGAAGATGTGGTTCCCTCTGAAGCTCAAGATCTTGCATCAACCTCTTCGCCTTCTCGTTCAACGTTGTCTCTAATGAAATGTCAGACTTCCTCTGAATGCTAATTCCTCCCTTTTGAAGAAAATCTTATTTCAATCTATAAAGGCTCTTCATCTTTGAGAGATGTCTACAGATATGCAAACTTGAGATTCCCAATTCCACACCCTTATCTTGGAGTCATCACCTCTAGATACATTACCGAATCATGACACTGCTAATTTGATATCCTCATTCACCAATCAAGGATTGTACAACAAATTCAATCTTTAACAAGGTTCACCTCACAGGATCGACACTTGCAATTCAGCAGTCAAGATCGATATCATATAGTTTGTCATCTATAGAGATTTGGTATTTGATCGCAAAAGAATTCCTACCAACAGATCCATCGATCTGTGATCAAGTTCATTTCATATCTCGACATCAGTGGAAAGCGATCAGGTTGTCCCAACATTAGGGCCATGACATAACCGAGTCTTTATCACAAAGATTATAATGCAGACATACAGTTCTATGCATGAACAACTGCAAGCAAAGCTTCATGAAACCGCCCAACGACTTCAAAACTTCACAGTATAGTTTGGATGTCGTTCACAAGCAAGTCCATGATCAACTTTTGAACACCTTGAATATCAAATATCTGAAAATAATTCTCAAATAATGGACAGTATGTGAACAACAACAATAATCCTCCTTAAGAACATAACATCACCCACTCAAATAGTGATACAGCACTGCTGGCCTCGATTGCCTGTATCAACTCCAGTCACTCTCTTGCGGGCTTGAAATTAAACTACGAACTCAAGAAACCATGCACCAACGGATGTACTGTGTCCACGATAATTTTTCAAAATATTATAGAAGCCATTGAGTAGAATAGTGTCCTTCGAAGGATGATTACTCTAGTTGGGCGACAGATTATTCACAGTGGTTGTAGCCATAACCGCGCACCTTTTAGTAATGGTCTTCTCAAAGGTAATCGCAACCAGTTACCATAATACCAATCTCGTGTTAATCCACTTTCCAAATCTTGATTTATAACCATAGACAGTATTCTTCTAGACATTCCAAGGGTGCCACATAGGAGTCGTATGTGAGTCAAATGAGAATCGTGGGCATCACCTCTTCGGCCTTGATTTTGATAGATGTATTGACATCATATACTCTACAAGTATATCTTTAGATTTCGATCTGTCACCAATCGTTGTATGATAGTTTAATCATCGTGCGCATATATATAACGGCCGACTCAGTAAGGAGTATAATTGCCAATGAATGCTAATAGCCAATCTCTGTATTGCTTGAATAATGGTGTCCATTAAAGCCCCATTGTGTGACAAAGGGAATCGACTCACAGTCCCTTGTCCAAACTCCAATCACTACGCAAACGCAGATATCGATTGTTGCCTTTGAACCATTTATCCATATACCACACAATCATATATTTCTCGCGACCTTTTCTTGACCCCTCGCGGGTTCCTCTATGCACGCAGGGAAGAATTAGAGCCACGGTGGTAGTTTAGATCTACGCCACATCTTTCTGTAGCCACCTCAGATAGCAGTAGACCCCTTACTGCCACCATCCCTGCTGACAATCTTTCCAGTTCCATATTCTGGCGAGAGTCATGCTCATCCTGCATTGTAGCCCACCTCTCAACTCGGAGGACTCGACACAAATCCAACCTTCGTACATGGCCCATCTGTACGCTGACCTGCATAGAGAATGCAAAGTCGAGCTCTCTACGCACTCACAACCAATCTTCACAATCAGACCACATAAACTATAACCATACGACCTGTCTAATTTCCAGTGAGATCCAAGGAACATGATATTTATTCTAAAGACCCCAGCGAGAACACACTCTAGCGAGATCCTTCATTCCCGATAGTGATCTATCCAATAGGCCCATGCCTGGACGGTGGCTTATATCATTTTGAACAGCAGCCTTCAGTCAATGACGTCTTGTTCTTATCATTTGCAGCCTGGCTCTGATACCATGTTAAGTTTTAGGATAGCTGCAAATGTAATAGCACTCTATGTTGTATGTGTCTTCCAAATGCAACAATCTATCTTTCTTTTATATTGGGAAAGAAGCTAGGAGAGACATGTCCCTTCATGGGACATGTCTATTCAATATAATTTAATTAATCTTATAATGTTTCATCAATCAATTATTAATTTAGAATAATAGATTTAATATTGAATATTAAATCTCATATGATTAATAATAATATAATATATATTATTATTAATCAACTTAAATTATATGTATTCTAAATGATCATACGACTGATGCTACAAACATTAACACTCCCTCTTAGCTAGGGAGGATGATCAAACAGAATGTGTAGTGGTCTCCTGTGTCAACACTTATGACCCTCACCATAGCTACACAAAACATCAACAATAATGTGAGATGGTGCATGTGTTTTATTTTGTGCTCTTTGGCTTCATAATGCAAGAAGTTGAGAATTGGCATCAATAACACTAGTTTGAAATTGTAGAGCTTACTTTCTGAATAAAAATGGACTGCTCACCAACAGTGGATAAAGTAATAGTTAAAGTGAAAGGCTGTGCAGTGCATGACGGAGTATTATTATCTCAAGCCATCATGAGAGACTTAGATAATGCTGCTGAGTTCCATGCAAATTGTTTCACTTGCAAACATAAAATGAAGACGGCATGGAGCTGATACATATTGAGGTGCCGTGATAATTTGAGAGGTGAGTTGATAATGTGAAATGCACTATTATTATTGTTTTAGCAAGTGTGCAACATGGATGAGCCGATTTAGTTTATGTGAAAAGAATCATGTGCAGAGAAATAAATTTTCAGCTTGATATAGATGATGACTGTATGCATTATCAAATAAATTTGAGAAAGCACTAGGAGTGCTTGGAGTCGTGAAATCGGGTGATTATAGATATCGATGAACATTGCAAATGGAATTGCAATGAGTACACGGAATTAATAGTTGGAGGATGGTGCATAGTGATGGAGAAAATGCATAAAGAAATGCAGCAAATTGTTATTCAAAACTGTTTCATTTACAAGTGGTAACAACTATATATTGCGGATACATTTCAATTGTGGAAATTTGAAGTCATGAACAAGATGGCAGTTTGGTTTGTTGATAATGTAGTCTAAAATTTAAAGCAGTATTGGTTTTGAGTGAGATTGCCAAGGAATGTCGTTATGACCCCAAACCGAACTGAGGATGAAATTATCTTACCGTGGTAAGACTTCACAATTTCATCCCATCAATAACCGTAACATCTCCGCCTACCTCTTCTCAGCAATTCCCTTAATTAGTGATTAAGGAATTAATGCGAAAAAGACAGGGTAATGGATACATTGCCACACCTAGGAGTATTAAAGGAGTCGAACAAGAAGAATATATTACCAATCGATCATATCAATACACAATCGATGTATATATATATATCAATCTAAAAAAATATCCAATATAGTGCAACATGCAGCAATTGTGCGACAGCAGTGAAGATGTTGATGACTCAGCAAAGCATTTGTCAATAAGTGGCAGGGACTGTATAATCTATTAAGTAAATAGACAGAGAATTGTTAGGCAGCAATTAATATAAATAATTAATGCTCAATTAGAGGGGTGTGATTATCCACTGCCTAAGATAATAAAGTGATAATTCATGCAGCGATTAGAAGAAAAAAATATAATTATTAAAAGTCGACCATTCTTTTACCAATGGGCACGAACTGTTGAGGATGAGACATGACTCTCAACGGAAGGGCACAAGGAACGTATATAAGGTAGACAAAATAAATTGAAGATCGTCATTGGCAGAGAGAAGAAGACACTAAGAACAGACTTCAATAATAATTTCAGAACAGCATCGCTGGATATAAGTGATAGATGATAAGTGTTTGCTAATTGTTTTCTATTCAGTTTGGTATGCATTTCAGTGATATGTTATTATGTTGATATACATATTTACATATATATGCAACTCAGTGGTTCAATATATGCATTTTTCTGATAACTTGTAAAGAATAGTGATGAAGTCACTTCCTAAGCATAACACCCCATGTTATGTGACTAAGGAGTCCCATGAGGCCAAAGGGGGGACAAGGGGACTGCCTCTGGACTTAGGAAGGAGGGACTTTCTGGGAACCCTACAGTGGATAATGCTCACAGCCTCTATCATGGTGAACCAATGCATAAGGATGCTCAACCGGTGAAGGTGAGATAGAAGTGACAAGGATGAGGAGAATGGTGATAGGACGCCACACTAGGTAAGCCACCTCATTTGAATGGCAAGGCCCACATGAGACCAAGAGGGAGTCCCATGATGCCAAAGGGGGACAAGGGGACTGCCTCTGGACTTAGAAAGGAGGGACTTTCTGGACACCCTACAGTGGATAATGCTCACAGCCTCTATCATGGTGAACCAATGCATAGGGATGCTCAACCAGTGAAGGTAAGATAGAAGTGACAAGGATGAGGAGAATGGTGATAGGACGCCACACTAGGTAAGCCACCTCATTTGAATGGCAAGGCCCACATGAGGCCAAGAGGGATGGTATATCCGCTCTTGGGCCTAGGGTAGGTTTCTTGGCCACCTCATCAAATCACCCTATCTTATTACAATAAGGTTGAGATTTTTTAAGCTATGATTTAAGCAATCTGTTAATCTTATATATATTTACTTCTAACTTGAGGATGTTTAATTATGAATTATGATTATAATGTTCCCTAACTTGTTGCAGGATCTCACAAGAAACAAAAAGGTACTCTAAAACCCTACTTATTTTCATATAAAAACTATAATCTAGGGCAAATTTGGGGTATTCATAATTTGGGGACATGACAAATGTTGGTTATTGCAGTCCGATTTATAGTTACTTCATGGTCGGCCGATACTATGAGATTAATGGTGCCCAGTTGCATAGTAATATGCTCATATAATGCAAAGCAGTGGTACATACTGAGCCGTGATGTGAAGAAAAGAAGCTTGAGGTGTAGCTGTATTGTGCTTGCACTGGGTGATATTGGAAAAGTTGGTGCCAAGTATTATCCACATAGAAATTGAAGTAATGAAGCCGTTATAAGAGAGTAAGGTTTTGGTTTGGAAGGATAGCAACTTCATCAAATGATAATAACATAGATATTCTTTGCTGATTTAATGATGCCATTCATAATACGAACCACAATAAAATTCTGTGAAGAGAGATATTAGTCACAAGCTGTAGTAGTGTGAAAGGCTCAAATGAATAGGCAAGTCTCAGACAAGTCATGCACAATGAAGAGCAAGTTTTGCTTTAGGTGCAAGACCAATTGATGTCATTGGTGGTGAAGAAGAATATTGTTTAACTGTAGGCCCGATCAATATAGTCCACACAGGAACTAAATTGTGAAGAAAGGAAATTGCATCTTGTTAATGGCAAAAGATAATTTGCAGAGGCATAAAGTCAAGCAAGGTTTTAGAATTTCAAAAGGTGAAACAGTGATGCGATATGGATTTCAGGGTGCATGAAGAGTTTGAACCAATGCTCTGCAATTGTCAGTTATTATATTGGTCAGGGTCAAAGTGTTAATGTGATGTTTAAATGGATTGGCAATAGATTTATTGATCACTTACTGGATCATTTTGACAGTGGTGAATTTTACTTCAAAGTGCTGTTGATAAGCAATTGGTGATAGAAAGTACAGTTTTGAAGTGGATGAACAGGACGCATTTTCAGGGTTTCTCATTTCAGTATTGTTAAGCATGGATATTCTGATGTGTAAATAATATTACTAAAGGGGGAGGTTTATTTCCAGATGACAGTGGAATTATTATAGAGGATCTGAAAAGGGAATAAAGAAGGAATTCACAGAATATTCCAATATGGCAATTATTGAATAATTGGCCAATATGTAAAGGTTTATATTTTCAGTTCTGTAGGCTGATTTGTATGGAAATTTGTCAAAAAAAAAGCAGAATTATAACTCAGTTTTGGGGTTTTGGGAATTTGGACACAAGCTGTCCACGCATTTGGGGATCAAGTTTCGGTAGGAGAAGGTGCTAGGTTTTGGGTTTCAGTGAGAAGATTTCTCAAATGTAAATAAAATATTTTCTTCATGATGCTTTCTTGCTCAGCTTGATTTAATGCAACCACCGCTGTTCATATTTCCAGCCATTGTCTCCATGAGTGTTTGTGCATTTCTTTCAAGCAGAGAGGTTGAGGACTTATTCTGTTTGTCTATTCAGTTTTTCTGAGTTGCATACTTCATTTATGACTTTCACGCAAGGGATGAATTAAAATGTTTTAAGTGGAATGTAAAGAATTGTGTGTTCAGTCGTGGATCTCAAAGAAGAATTGCAGGAGTATTTTTCTGCGGGTTTGTCTGTGTAATGCACTGACACGTGTGCCCCCTGAATATGGAGTTGTGGTATGATGAAGGAGCATCTGCAATGTTTAATCTGACTCCGTATCCCAGCCAAGGCACTGATCTGGAAATTGTTTGCCCAAAGGTCCAGGCAACCATTGAAGTTAAAGTTAAATCATTTGAATAAGTGTTTTATGTTTTATTTAGATTTAGGTGCTGCATGTTATCTGGGCTGAATGGTAAGATTAAACGAAGAATGTTGCAAGTTCGAGGTTTATTTTACACATCTTAGTTGCATTTGTGAGAACATATCTGCCAGATGCAATGCGAGAAATATTTGTTGTTGCTGAGACAAGGATTACCCCCCAGGTTTGGCAGAGCCTGAAGAGCAGGGGAGATAGGTGCAAGCACGCTCCCATTCATTGGCCAACTCTACCATTGAATCTAATCATAAGTAACGGCAAATCTTCAGGATTTAATGCATGCAGGTTTGGGAACCAACAGAATGGTGACTCGTCTAGGCAGAACACAGAAGACTATCACTGGGAAGAGTCGACTGAATGGAAGAATTTGATTTGGAAAGTGTAGAAGCTTGTTAGAAAATTGTAAGAGGGGCTCTGCTGGAAAGGTGAAACCCAGAAAATTTGATTTTATCTGCTTTGAGAGGTGGTGACTCAGAGTTTGTCTGGGGCAGCAATACACTTTCAGGTATTGCATTTTATTTGCAATTGGTATTTTCAAATCAGTTTGAATGGATTGTCTGATCAGGGAAAGGTACAAAGCTTTAAATTTTAATGGTATCTATGGATACCCAAATGCTTTTCCAAAAGAAATTAGGTGATCTTTGCCTAAATATGATGGGAAGAGTTCAGGAATCAGCAGATAATCATTTGCAAAAGTTTTGCAATATAATGGATGATGATGAAGTTGGTGATGAATATGTTGTTATAAGTCTTTTTGTGAAATCTTTTCAAGATGATGCTAGGAATTGGTTTTTGTATTTACCTGAATGCTCTATTTCATCATGGATTGAATTCAAAGCTGCATTCATAGAGCAGTTTGGTGAAAGGGTAGATGTGGTCACATTGCTTAATGGTTTTTCAGAGGTATCCCAGAATACATGCGACCAAATGAAGCATTCTGTTTGATCATTTATCTTGGTGCATTTTACAAAGAAATAAGCTATCTGATAAGGGATAAAGATCCTGCTAAGCTTCACCAAGCCTTTGGGGTGGCTATAGACATTGAGTACAATCAAATGTTTGGAATATCAAAAAGGTATATGGCTGCAAGTACAGGATCATGAAAAGGAATTTGTGCCTGCAAACAAAGTGAACCAGACGATAACTTTTTTCTGTTTCGGAATATTGATAATCTTGTATCTCAGAGTATTGTTTGCAATTATCATGTTGATGGACGTGAAGAAAGATACAACATGGTGCGTGATAATAAAGAGCATTTGATGCACAAAGAATGTATGGTTTGTTACGAAAACAATATAACTTGTGATCAGCCTGTGAAAAAAGAGTATGCAGATTTAAACATTGATCATGATGAAATAAGAAATATTTTATGAAGTTATAGCTTGCAGCACTATTGTCACCGAGGAACCAGACAAAAGTGTGGATGTCAGGATTGATATTTCGGCCTGTGATTTAACAAGGATAGTGGTAGTACAGTTAATTGCCTGGCAGATTTAGAAGCTTTTCTTTTGCATGATGAAGGTATTAATGTTTTTGAAAAACGAGATTCGTATATAAGAATGTTGAGTGATGAATTTGATGCTGGGTGTGAAAGCTTTCTGGTGGATGATCAACCGTATAGTGCAAAAATGAAAATGTTTGCCTTGATAATGAATGCATTAATGTGAATGAACAAGCCTCAGGTATTTGTTCTGGTGCAATGATTGATTTTATTGAATGCGGTAATTGTGAACTCTCTGATAATAGCTTGCACCCAAAAATGTCTAAGCCTTTATTGGAAGCTTTCCAGGAAAAGTCTGGTAAGGACAATTTTGAGCAAACTGATGCGTGAACAAATCCCAGAAATTGTGTTTTAGCATGATTGTGAGTATGAGAAATTCTTATTTGATAGTGATTATGAGCATGCTGCAGTTGTAGAGGAAGATAAACATGAATGCAAAAACGATAGCCTAACAAAACACCTTGAAACATTGCATGCGTATGAACAATTTGTGTTTCGACATCCAGGGTGATTGTCTGCAAGAAACATTTCCAGATGATGAGTTACAGGCTGCATGTGAAGACTGGTGAGTGATGCCATGGCATGAATTTCAATGAAAGACGTGAAGAACTGTGAAGACACGTACTTCAAGGCAAAATGTCGGAGGACCCAAAAAAATGAAGTGGTACTCAGAAGAGAGCTCGAAAAACCCAGAAGAAATATGTTGTCAGATTCTGGATCCGCTGGCTCGAAAATCAAGGCACCCAGAAAAAACGTACAACAGCCCAGTTGAGCTCTCGAAAAACCCACCAAGAATTTGTAATCAAAAAACAATTTCGAGCCAAAAAATTAGGGTTTTCAAAGAAAACCCTAACTGCTGGAAAAAGCTTCAAAAAAAAGCAGATTCGAGGATAAAAATGGCGGATTGTTGCAGGGCGCCACCATACATGGGGTTGTTTTTGAAGAAGAAGCCCTAAAACGAGCTCCAAACACAGAAAAACGTACTGTAGTGGCTACATTTTGTTGGTAAACAGATTGTTCTTCTTCTGATTCTCCTTTAATTTGCCCAATTTGTGATGAAGAACAACCGTACACAACAGTTGGGAAATTGTTTCTGAGAATATCTAGTTTCCCTCTGAATTGAGGTATAGCTCCCTATGTGAAAAATATTCAATGAATTTTGTTCAATTCTAATCCCTACTGCAAGTATGTTCTTAACCAGAGAACAGTAGAGGAAACCGAGTTCCACCCAGGCAAGTGAAATCTCAGGCAAGGTCTAAATGCAAGGGTGTTATGTTTATGGTCTTCACAATCTTATGACTTCCATAACATAACAGTATGAAAATGCAAATTATGAAAATATGATTATGCATATGAAGTATGAAATGCAAATGAAGTATGGTGATGCAATCTCATAACCAGTTATAATTCTCTGATTATTTTACCGATTAGTCAAATTGAAAACAATGGAATAAAACTCTGTTCACTCACTATTGTCAATTCAACACAATGAAACAACATCACATACAGATGGACAGTAAAATAATGGCCTTAGACTTGATTGTCTCTGCAATCAACTTCACACCAGAAATTTTGCCGACCTTTCTATTAACTTTTTCCACCGTTTATATAGAGATTACAATGTAGGATCTTTATGGGAATAGGAAGTGATTCAGCTTCTAAGAATATGAAAAGACTAGAGAATACTTTCGAAAACAGAAAGCCAAAAGACCATGACTTTTTATCTACTACTTTCTGTAGTTTGACTTTGAGAGAATTGAAATGAATAATCTTCATCAATTGAATACAACTTGTAGAATCGAATCCTCTTCTGCCGTTACAATCATAACCAGCGTCCCTTTAGAGCACTCAAAATGTGAATTTCCGCTCTGAGTAATAGCAATATTTTCAAGCTGA
>MU227547.1:1485960-1496606 GCA_018584345.1 Thuja plicata
AACAATTCTCATGTCTTCTTGTGAAATGACTTGATTGCTCCAAGAGAGGTGACACTATAATTAATGCTTGCTTTCTAGAAAGAGACACCCTTCTTTGAATACGTGCTTCTTTGTTAATGCTTGACCATAATCATAACAAATTAATATATCTCTTTAATGAAGGCCGCTACAAGGTCTAACTAATCATTATGGAAATCATTGTGTATACTTTGCAAATTCATCGTCCTCAACCTCTTACTAAACAACGCTTCTTTTCTTTGATCAACTCACTTTATTCAAATATCAGTGTGTAAATTATGTCTTCAATGAATCACCGCATTTAGGAATGACATAGTTGCCAATATATAATCGTTGATGTTTGCTTCTTAACAAATCTGCTACAAGTCACTTGACCTTATTCTTTGCACTTGGTGTGGACAAAATTCTGCAACACAACTTCACTCACTGGATTTTACATAGACCCATACAGAGTCGGTCATAACTTTTGAATCCGACACGTTCTCTCCAATCACTCCAGTGAGGTTCTTCGCAATTTGCTTATCACCAACATATCCAAAATGCAGAAAAATCCAACGGTGTATTTGTGAGATATGGTGCCTGTAATGAGACTATATTTTCTAAGATAGTCACACATTCACCATCAACAAATTACTCTCTTACATTTGCAGTCTGGCTCTGATACCATGTTAAGTTTTAGGATAGTTGCAAATGTAATAGCACTCTATATTTTCTGTGTTTTCCAAATGCAGCGATCTCTCTTGCATTTATATTGAGGATGAGGCAAGGAGAGACAGCTCCCTTGTCCCATGTCTATTCATTATTGTGTGATTAATATAATGATGATTGATTATGTAACTACATAAATATAAATATATATATACACACACACACACACATATAATATCTCTGAATCATTATTATATTAATTTCTCCTAATACTATTATATATATATATATATATATATATATATATATATATATATATATATATTCAATAGTATCATAGGATTTATCCGACGGAAGGTACAAAACATCAACAAATCTAATGTCATCTTGATGGTATATTTGTCTATTTTGTTACATTGTGCATTCTAAATGCTTAGTGCATATTTTTCACTCTTGGGGTTATGTGGAAATAGTTTATTAATTCTCGTTCCTTTATAACATAATAGTGAGACTCTATTAGTCTCAATCAAACACACAAGGTCCCGAGCCAAGCACCCAAAAAAACAGATTTTGTTGGCTTCAGTTGTCAAAAACTCATGAGTTAGAACACCCTTTCTGTGTTGGAATTTGCAAACTTGTTTAAGTTCCTTCTAACGATTTTTTTAGGCTAAGGGCCCTAGCTAGATTTGTCTCCTCTGATATGCATAATGGATTTGTATAAATACTCATTCAATTTCGTTGCTTAATTATCAAATTTTATTAAGTGTTATAGCCTATGGGCACCATCATATGTTTTCATCTCCTTTTCACGTTGTATTTGTCTTGTTGCAGCTTAGTCTCCCTGTTCCTAAGGGTTCATGCCTGCTAATTTTTACATGGTATCAAAACAAACATGCCTTTCTTTCAAGGCATCTCAAAGTAAAGAAAGTTCTTTAAAAAAACCTTAATTTTCAAGAATTGTGCACATCTTGCAAACTATTGCAAATCCTTGAACATTTTTTGGTGATTTCTCATATATGTACATATATACATGTAAGATTCATGCCTACAATTTTTTTATCAAAATAGGCAATCCTTTCTTTCAAGGCATCTCAAACAAAAGAAAGTTTTCAAAAAAAAACCCTAACTTTCAAGAAATGTGCATATCTTGCAAACTATTCCATATTTGATATTTCTAGTGATTTCTCAAGTATGTATTTATGTGTGTGTGTGTGTGTGTGTACATGCACACGCACACACTTTTTTGGTCCATAGTCATGTATGTAAGAAAGAATAGTCACATCTTTGTCATCAGAATATATCATCTACAGGTTGACCACAGAGGATCATCACACGCACAATTTTTTGCTTCATAGTCATGTATGTAGGAAAGAATAATCACGTCTTTATAATCAGAATATATAATAAATGAATTGACCATTGGGTATCACCCTGTGGCAATTTGGCATACTGCTAAATATTTATTGTGCTAAATATATGGGCAGGGTCCCTTTCCCTTATATATGTATGCCATATGCTATATATATTGTATGCATATATGTGTACATATGATGGGATACACACACATCCATATGGATGTGTTTATGCAAGAAAAATAAGAAATCAAATATTCTTATTGGTATTACTATTCATCTTTTCTTGCTGAGAAAAATGTTTTATTTCTTTTAAGAGAAGGATGGTTTTAACTTTCAAAATCAACAACCTTCAATATTTGGCATTTTTTCCTGTCCCTTTATTGATTATTTCAACGATTTTTACCTTTTTTCTTAGAGTTTTTTTCTTTTTATGTGTGATTTGGCTTTAATATGCTGACATTTTGGTCCTACTTTAAGATGGATATATACATCACTCAAATGTGATGGTCATAAGGCTGTAATTATGCATGTGTACTGTAAAATAGAATCAAAACTCATTTTTGGAAGACTGTGTCAGATAAAAGGATAAATTTTAGGCAGACTGTCAAACGTTCTTATAGATTACAGTTATATATCTAGTCTGTGATGTTTCCTTCTTTAACTATTGATTGTCCTAGCATTTGTAGGGCAACACTGAATGGAAAACAGTTACGAGAAACCTACCTAGCACCAAATGTCTGTAGCTCAGTCCGACAGTTTTGAGAAATACATAATGATAACTTTGACTCAAGACTGGCTTACAACTATATTACAGCACCCTCCTAGTTTCACTCTTTAGTCGTCAATAATACAGGCATATGGTTGATAACTTGATTGCGAATTTGCTAAGGTTGTTCTGCTTGGCAGTACAAGAGAATCAAATATATTCAATGAAACACATGTCAAATATTTACAGGTTATTAATTTGACAAGTCGTCCCAAGTTTTTATTGTATTTTCTCCCAACACTGAGTCCAATATTAAATTGTGCTCAACCAGTCTGCGTTGAACAGGAGTTTCAATACTATGGTTTTAAGAAAAATGACACAAACATGTGTTTTTATATTATCATGAAGAAATAAAAAGTTCAATATTGATAACTTGTCAAGCCCTGAACCTTGAACAAAATTAATATGTGTACTCCTTAACATGTTGCGTACCTGAAATCTCGGCCAAAGATGCAACTTCCTGACAAACAGGCACTTCATAATACGCTCCGTCTTGGAAAAACCCGCAACCATGGACTGGGATCTATCGGAAAAAGCCCTAACATAACCCTTCCTGTTGCCAAATCTATAGAGACGCACTATGAAGGCTTCTGTGCATGTTTCCGTCAATCTGTGGGCGTTGACAAGTATGAGACCTGCGACTCTGCTGAGCGGCACCTTATCGTTGAGCAAGTCGACAACGAGAATGCGCGACGTGATGAAGAAAACTCCGCCCTGGGAATAAAATTCGACTCTGTCTTGAGACGAATATTGACTGTCTATATCAATGGGCGCCACCAGGCGCAGGTCTTCTTTGAGGGCACTGCGCTGGGAGTCGGATGCGGAGAGTATGAAAAGGAGGCCATCTGAATGGGAGTGTAGTCGTATGAGAGAGGCGATGAGTTTATGGAGGCCGAGACCCGAACCCAGCACCACCAGTCCGCCATTGTCATCTTGGAGAAGCTCTCCGATTATGTGCTCGTGAAAGGGCAGCATAGGAAGACTGGACCGATTTTGAAACAGGAGCATCAGTAGTGTCTGCGGGCAGAATTTGGCTCCACCCGATTACAAATTTTAGTGGGGTTGCTGCGACCAGGTCCTCGCCAATGCGGAACTGCTTCACCGAATCCAAGGGCCACCTGGCATCTTAGAGTGGGGATGCCTTAAATTCCTTACGCGCCAAATTTACCCAACTCGGTAACATTTGGTACTTCCAGGTTCTTTTTTCAAATTTTAATGCCTCGAATTTCAGGCCAGATTTTGCACCCACTCCGAGCATAGCCGTGCAGCAATTTCACTCCTGAAGTTTCTACAATAATGAGTACGTCCAAGAGGTGTTTAAAGTCAATTAGGGAATAGTATGGTGTATATTTTGTTTGCAATTTGTGGCAAATGAGATAAATTGATAGAAAGAAAGGAATCAGAAAAGGAAAAGGAAAGGTCGTTTTATAGTTTATTATACGAGTCATAATATATAATAATAATAAATTATATTTAAAAATAAGAAGAAATATTTATGTATTCATGCGTATTCTTTTTTGCTATTAGTTTAACCAATACTAAATTTTGGAAAACAAGTCTATAATTGACAATTTTTAAATTGTTTTATAATTTAGGAAACTCTTTTTTTCTCTTTGTCTATTGGCTTATACTCTAAACATCAGTGCAAAAATTGAATTGTAATTTACATAATAATTTTTTTTTTCCTACAATGAAAAGAGCTTTTTGATATGACATGACATCACTAAGGCTAGATGAATTTATTATGGAAAGTTTCAAATAGTTATAATAATTGTCCAAATTGTCAGAGATTGAAATATATGGGATTTTTTCCTCTTCCCAGCCCATGGTTTACTCCGCACATTTAATGCATTGTTCCCAAAAAGTCTCTATTCAATGAATGAAAGTTAAAAGATAAGAATTATTTATTAACAAGATAGGCTTCCTCCATATAGCAGGTTGGAATTGCAGGTCAACAGATGGTCTAAGCAGGCCTTGCCGACATTAGTAAAGATCAAAGCACAATGAATGAATGGTCAGAAATTGGATTTTGTAATTTATAACATCGTACAATTGGAACATTCATCACTCGTATATAGGCACCCATTCTATATGTCATTTCCTCAGCGAAATTACAGAGAAGTTCTTCTGAGTTTTATGTAATTGAGGTATTCCCCTCAACTTGACTTGTTCTCTCATCTTTTGCTCTAGATTATGTTTATTTCCATCAACTTGTCTCGTTCTTTCATCTTCTACTCTTGTTTCTGTTTGCAATTTATGTTATATTCATGGATTTAAATTGCTTGTTCAATCAATTTCATATTATGTAGTTGATTTTTCTGTACCCATCCAGAAACCAACTCGAAGACCATCTAGACCCATCTTTTTGGAAACTAACATCTTCGGAAGAGGTGGATTTGTGTGACAATCAACTGAAAGCTTGAAATCTTGAAGAGGTGTGTAGCTTGTTATCCATTCCTCGTAAATATTTTTGTCCAAAAGACTAGAAGGCGTGATAGCAACTTAATTTTTTTTCTATGTGAACTTATGTGCTCATTGATTTCCTATTTTGGCAATGGCAATTTTAGAGGCTTTGTCCCAAACCTACATGCATAGTTTAACTGGTTAATTGGTACAGGTATTTTTTGGTTTCAAATAAAACATTTTATATCTTTGTGGCTTTTAATTCTTTTAATTTCTACATTTACTTTGCCCTTTAGTTTTAGGGAGTCTTATTTTAGAGAGGTGTCAAAGGATGGAGCAGATTCTAGATTTTAAGAAATCAAGTTTTCCTATTTTTCAATTATTTCAAAGTTGTTCAGATTAGGAGAAATTTGTTTTTGTTTGTGCTTCAAAGCATCTTCAAAATGTTGGCACAAAAAGCTTCTCCCTCTTTGCTTCAAAGTTGTTTAAAAACTACAAGCTTCAGCTTTGTCACAAAAAGAGGACACCCTTTGAGATATATATATCAAAGACTTTATGCAATTCAAATAGACAATGCCTTCCGAATTCTAGATCTGGTCCTTTTAGATTCGAACACAATACTCTTGTGGAGCTGATCCTTGTAGGATCCAGAAATATTCTCAAGATGGATCCTTTCAAACTACATAATATATTGACACATGTCATAAAAGAAATTCAAAATAGGTTGTAAGACCTATTGTGAATTTTCATTGAAAATAGCAGCTACAAGCTCATAATGTGCAAGCTGGAATATGCACTGAGTTAAACTTTACAAATACTACTCAACAAAAATCTCTTTAATGGTCTTCTTAACATTAATAGCTAGGATTATTATCAAAATTAACAAAGGAAGAGATGCATAATAATTCAAGCAAAGTATTATGCAAAGTATTCTATTATTTTAGAAATTATAAAATGAAATACAATTTGTTGATACATGAATGAATAAATATACAATAACAGAGTTGTGCTTGCTTCCAGAAATAGAAAGAAAAAAAAAATAAGCAACCCACTACTAAATGATCGTACAACTTCAATTTGTTGAAGATCTTTGATAGCATGTTGTTTTTCTTTCTTCTTTGCAATATTCACTTTCCGCATTGCAGAAAGCCTTTGTGTAGCATTGTCCTTGTGGCGTTGCCCAAGTTCATGATTTTGGATATTGTTTATATTTTTCTTTTATGAACACTATCACTATTTTCCAACTTTGATTGCTAATACTCCACCTGTAGTGATAAAGTGATATCGTCTCTATTTAATGCCAAACACCCATGCTTTGTTTCTTTTTTTGGTTCGGGTTCCTTTTGGCAAAGGCAACATGCTCTGGAGTCTACTTAAATTAAAATTCCTTACAATTGTACCCTCATATATGTTGTTGGTTGTCCATTTTCATACACACTAATTTTTCTCTTCTACAATTGATATTCCTTAATTTTCAGATTTTGCTAGCTTTAAAATTTTTGAATTTTGACATCCAACTTGGAGTTTAAGAAATCTGGAATGTACATCTAAAAATTCTCATTTATCCACTCTTTTTACCCAGCTTCAACAGAGCGGTCAACAATTGAAGTGAGCTTCATGAAATGGGGACTCTCGTCCCTTTTACCACTCTTCATATCTTTAATTGTGGATGGGTGTGCATGTACCTTATGGCGGCAACTATTTATCTGAGAACAACATAGCTGGAATATTTTGAATGCATACCCTTGAACAATTATCATCATTTACAAAGTGGCCCTTGTATGAAAAGCTTTGATGCCACGCTTGGTAGTCAGCTATGTAAATTTGGAAGACATGCAACTCAAAATGTGGAAAGTTGCATGTGTTTGAATAATGTGTTGAGTATTGTGAAGTGTTTATTGGTGGATCTGATTCGATGTATACTTGTATATACCAACGTCAATGATAAGAAATCATAATATAAATATTGAATGTAGAATAATAAACTTAAAAAATCTTCTTTATTGTCATTTTAATACAATGGAAAGATACACGAGAAGTCCACCATTATGAGCATCCAAAATTAGAAATAAAAATACATAATATGGTGCCTCTATAAAATAAATCAGTTTTAAGTAACCACTCCAAATATCAGTGTATGGAAAAAGGTCTCAAAATTTCTTTTTACCTCTAAGATTGTGAGGTTTTGTCTTTCACTGAGTAATTTAACATGACAGAGAAATTATTTCTCTTTCACTCAGTAATTTAAGATGGCAAAAAAATTGTATGTCATTTTTAATGACGTTCAACGTAATTTTTAGTGGCGAATTCTGGTCAATATCTTTTACAGAATTGGCAAATCACGTACGTTATACGTTGGCCCAATTTGCTCAATCTTGACGCGGCACCAGTTAAATATTCATTGGAATAGCCAATAAGATTTTCCGTTTGACGAGGTTGACCAATATATTCGCCTTTAACCAATGTGACGTGGTTATTTTAACGATCTCTTATTCGCCAAGGGTATTAATTATGAATTGCATATAAAATCTAAAATAGCCAACCCATTAATTAATTATTTTATACATCACAATCTATTTCGCCAACCGTTAATTATTTGTTATATTGACCACAGACTATTTCGCCAACTGTTAATTATTTGTTATATTGACCACGGGTTATTTCGCCAACCGTTAATTATTTGTTATATTGACTATGACCTATTTCGCCAACCATTAATTGATTGTTATATTTACCATGACCATATTTCGCCAATTGTTTGTTAATTCCTACATTCAGGTTGGCCAATTTTTGCCAAAAGCCCAGGAATTTTAAAAAATGGAAATTTGAATCATGGATTGATATAAATTAATATGAAATTTGTTAGTCTTATAGTTTTCGTATCGCCTCACAAAAATTTGGAGGGCCAGATTTACAAATAGCAATCTTGCAACAGTAAACAAAGGATTCACTTTCAGCATTTCAGAGAATCAGAATTCAGAGGAAGCTGGACCAAGCCACAAGGTAAGCAATTATTTGTTCACATTTCACAGTATTGCTATTAATTTCCTAGTGACTAGTGAGAGGTCAAGATGTCGGATAAGGGTGACTATCCTAAGTATCATCAGGCTACTGAAGGGATTGAGATGTCAAGGGAGGTTGAACTTGAGACTCAGACTTCTCACTGTGCTCAGGGCAGTGAAGGGATTGGAAAGTTAGACAAGGGTAAGACTCATGATCGTCAGGACAGTGAAGGGCAGGGTAAGACTCCTTAGGGAAGTGAAGGGTCTGGGAGGCCATCGAAGCACCCGAAACTTAAAGATACTACCATAAAGGCTTTCTTTGGAGTTGGCAATGTTTCAGCTCCATCAACTTCTGCAATTGCAAGTGCAAAAGCCATTAATAGTAGCTCACCAGTACCACTACCACAAGCTGGGGTTGTCATTGACTTAAATGAAAATCAAAATGCATCAAATAAGGATAACAATGGTGGCATGACAGAAGATGTTATAAGGGATATGCAGATACAATTGGATGAAAATGCTAGCAATGAAGATAACAATGATGTTGGTAGGAAGAAAAGAAAAAGGGTAGTAAAAATGGGGCGGGAGTGGGAAATAACAAGAAATTTTAAGGTTGATTGGGTAGCAAATTACTAGTTCATTGAACTAGTCCTAAACAATGATGAACAACCAACAGAATGCAGGTGTAAGATTTGTACCTGGAAAAATAAAAGAGAGAAGAAGTTGCAGCTAAAGCTTGACACTATAGAAAAGCATATTGGTAAGGTTTATGAAAAACATATCAGAGACAGACAAGAAATATCAGTAGTGAGATGGAAATCAAAGGAAGAATGTCTTCATGTTAAGTATGTCATAGAATATGAAGAGCATAATAAGAGAATGGCAGCAATTGCTAGTAGTGAAAATCCAATCAAGGTTGGGTTTAAACATGCAGCCAATGAAGCAAACCTGGCAAAGACCGTTCAGATGAGTGTTGTTTTTCATATTATGTCCAGAGGGCGTCCTGTGAGAGACTTCTCATAATATGGTAATTTATTATCCTTTTTGAGAATTCCTCACTATCCTATGTCACATTGGTCAACAAACGTTGGATGGGAAATGGCAAACTATCTTTCTGAGGTAGAAAAGCAAAATTTACAGGAGAAAGTAAAACAATCCAGATTCATTTCATTATCCATAGATGAACTTACTACAGTAATGCAAGGCCAAAGGAATGGTCTTTGTGCAAGATTACAAACTAGTATTGCACCTTACATGCGTGGCATACATTGCATGGCCCATCGAATTAATTTAGCATATAAAATTGTAAGCGATTTTCCTACAATGTCAAAAGCTGAAGATCTAGTTCACGAGCTACACTCTTACTTCTGCAAAAGTCCAAAACATTTTGCAAAATTTAAGATTTTTTCAGAGGGAGTAACACCAGGAAACAAGCTTCTCAAGGATGTTGAGACCAGATGGATCTCTTTGCATTGACCAGTAGAAAGAGTTCTAATAGAATATCAATCCTTGATCAGACTAATATATGAGAAACGCCTCACAGTAGACAAAGTTCCTGATTTGTTACAAAATTTAAGTGATATAGAGACTATGTTAACTTTAGCCAGTCTTCTCCCCATGCTAGATTTAATGAACAAACTTGTTAAGAAAGCCCAAGACAGAACTATGTATATCCATGAGTATAGCAGTTTACGTAAAATGACATGCATTGCCCTGGATTGTCTATACTCAGATATGACAACAATTCAAAGCCCAATTTTTTTCAGGTGTCAGAAAATTATAGATTTGAATCATGCTGAGAATTTTTTACAATTTAATGCAAAAAATGATTTATGTGTGTTTGTGAAAGGATATGAAATACCAATGCACCAATCTAAGACAGGCAAGCGAGGCAGACTACTTCCAGTTAAAAGGGTTGATTTTGACAGGATTGTTAAATTTGTTAGTGATAATTTGAATTCAATTTCCTACCAACTTTCAGGTGAGATTCGTGAAAGATTCCTTCGAGAAGAAATTCTTGAAGCCATGGGTTGTGTGTTTCCTCAATTTTGGAAAAAATTCGGAGATAAACAAAATGATGCACAAATCTTTCATAAAAATATTGATGAATTGATCAGAGAGTTTTTAAAACATGCAGATTGCAATGGACAACCATTTGAAGGAATTTTAGATTCAGCTAATCTTAAAAAACAATGTAGACAATTTGCATCATGTATGAAATTGCAGATTAAAAATTTGGAGAATCCATTTGAACCTGGTGCAATAACCAGGCTTTGGAAAAGGATAGAGCAGAGTGAAGTATTGCATGATTCAATATCAGAATATTCCAAACTTGTTGATTTATGTCAAACAATGATATTGGGGTCGGTGGAAGATGAAAGAGTTTTCAGTGCATTGGGGTTTTTGAAATCAAAGATCAGAAACAAACTAGACAAAAATTTGGAAACTTGCTTG
>MU227547.1:1527008-1596841 GCA_018584345.1 Thuja plicata
TCAATCTGAGGGCCTTCATTTTACATTTTTACACATCCATGACTAGAGAGCTATGGATCGATATTTGAGGCCTCATTCTCGAGCAACCTTGAATGGAATGATTCATAGAAGTGTGACAACATTTATGCACACATCAATGACATATACGACTTAGCATGAAAGATTTGAGTTAAAACAAACTATTTAATCATTAAGCAATGCATATTAACTCTATAAATGAATATAATAACAATGCTTGAACATGAAAAACTAAATGAAACATGAATCTATATAAATCCTAACAGCATAACAATGCATTTTCAATCTAAAATGAAGGCTCATTTGTGCTCAAAAACCCCTTCTATTTATAGAAGAAATGAGGAGAGAGAGGGGGACAAGGTTCATTAATGGAGTTGAAAAACTCATTAATGAGGTGTAAGAGAAATAAATGCCAAAGGCATTGAAGAGGCATGGGCTTAAGGAATCTTCATTAATGATGCATTAATGAGAGCCTTTAAGAAGCATGGGAAGGGTGTAAGAGGTAAGCTTGAGAAGATGGACTTAGAGAGAATGGTAAGCTTGAGAAGGTGGACTTAGGAGGTGGGTTAGAATGGGATTAGAATTAGGATTAGATTTAGCATGGGGTGAATAGGTTGGGATGGGTTTGAACCCATGGTCAAAGTGGTTGAGATAGGTTAGGTTAGGGTTTAGGGGAATATTAATGAAATGAATTATATTAAATATATTCATTCAAAAATAGGAATATAAATTATTTAAGTTCTTTATTACTTTTAGATAATTAAGAGAACTATAGCCAATTTAATTAAATTAATTAGGCTAGGGGAATGGGTTTTGCAAGTGATTTGATATAATAGGGATTTATTTAATTCCTAGTAAATTAACCATTTTAGCCATGTTTTTAATTGATTATTTGATTTGGCTAGAAGTAATTAATTTAGTGATTTGATCATCTTAGGAGATTAAATTGATTTTAAAGGAATTATGCCAAGCAGTAACAGGGTCGTTTGGACATAATTGGGAGTATGATCACACTTAGGGAAAATAGGGTCTATAGTCAGAGCAGACCAAATCCAGGTGGTTACAACAGTCATGCAAGATCTTACTCAACTAATAGAGACACCATTATATAGAATGCAAAATGTTGAAATAAAAAAAGATTGGAAATAAGCTCTAGAAATTATTGTTGACAATGAAACATCAACTGCAATTAGTGCAAATGGGATTGATTCAGAGAGTGACATAGAACACAATGAGCCTTCTGAAACTTTAATACATGGGCTCACTGAATCTAGATCTATGCATAAAATGCAAGACAAAATAATTAAGGTTGCACCTGCACAAGAACACTATCCAATTGGAATCTTCAAAGACAATTATGTTAAGGAAATGAAATTCCCCACATTATTCTTCGAAAAACCACGTGATGAAGACATTGTCCAAAAATTTAGTTACCAAAAAATTGCAAGATGGGAACTCCTACATTCAGAAAGACACTTTGCATACCATATAACAAATCTCCTTTTCAAGACCATCAAGATACTGGTACAACAAGTCTTATCTATGTTAGGATTAAGTAATACTGAGAGGGGGGTGAATCAGTATTACAACACTTTAAACATGAACTTAATAATTTTCAACTTAACCATATAATTACTGAAATAAAAAGAACATAAGCACACAACACATAACTCATAACACCATGAATTATTGTCGAGGAAACCCTGGCCAAGAGAAAACCCTGGTGGGGATGGTACCCATAAATATGTATTAAAAATATTGTGTCCCTGTTAGGAGACCTATCCCTATTAGGAGTTGAATATTACATTAGCACATTTCCTTGTTAGAGGAATTCAAAACCCTGTTAAAGGTATACTGAGCACACTGCTCATACAATCATAAATATAGTTATGTTACAATGAATTCTCAATAGAAAACAATACAAGCATCAACTATGCTTAGATAGTTCCAGTTGTAGCTCACATCAATATTTGTTTGACATCACAATGCATCCATCTCATTTTCATACATTCCATCCATTTGTCACACTTCGCTTTACAAAATCTCTTCATATATATCTTATTACATTACCCAGCCAACTCTCAAATATATTACAAAATAGAATTAATACTTATGTAAAGAGTAAATACAAAGTCGTCGACCTTATACTAAAAAATTATAGGTTATCCAATATCCCAATCCAACTTAGCATGTTTAGATTCCATGTCATACTCCCTCAATCATCGCGACCTTTCATCTGTCCTGAATCATTGTTGCGCTGTCTACTCATACCTCCAATACACTGTAAATTGCTGCGATCAATACCAAAATTTAAGTGACCTTAACTAAAGGTCATACATACCCCAAAATATCCTCTCCTAAGCTCACCTATATCCATTCACCATATACTAACTTCATTGTCCAAAACTGTACTGCTATACTCTATATTTTTGTATACTGTACTTAGTCATTTTGCAATTTGTATCTCCAAAACTGTAAACAACTCTAAATGATCATCTATACCAGATGTGTTTCCATAAATGACAACCCTCAAGTGTCCCATAACACTCTAAAATGAATCACTTGCCAAAAATCTACAATGTGGATAAGAATATAGAAGGGTCAATTAAAAGGAACGAAACTATTGGCAAAAGATGTAAAATTGATGCAGGAGCATCTTGGGGTAGTTGGCAATCATGTGTCACCAAAAAAACAAGTTTTGGTTTGATTTTTGTTTTAGTAGTTAACTTGGTTGGAGATCTAAGGTGCTCGATCACTTTGGTGGAAATTCTCGGTTGGAAGATTTATTGCTTCACTGTTGAACTCGGTGAATGGACTCGGTGGTGCTCGGTGTTGCTATTTTTGGTGATATTCTACTCGGGGTACACTGCTCGGTGGTAGTTGCTTGGTGTGTGAAGTTCAGTGGTGTCTTGCTTGGTAGCATATTACTTGGTATTATTTTTTTAGTGGTGTTCTACTCGGTTGTGCCTTTCACCGAGTGGTCTGGCTCTCGGTGTGTTTGTTTACCGACTAGTTGTTGGGGTTCACTGACTTGTGTTTATGGATTGGGCAGACATTGGAGATTGCATTTGTGATTTGAGGGGATCATTTGAATCATGCTGAGTTCCAAGGCATGCGGATTTGTGGTATTGGATCTTGTGCGGGCCTAAATCTGGGTTGGTGTTTTCTTCTATGTATTTTGTTATTAATTGCAGCCGACTAATGCATTTAATATATGTTTATTATAGAGTGTATGGCCGACTAGGTCATTTAATTATTGTTTACAAGCTAACTTGTGGCTTTTTTGTATAAAAGAGAGTCTAGGTTGATGTTTAGATGGACAGAGGCATGTGAAGATAGATAAAGGATAGCAGAGTAAGCTAATAAGCTGAAAGATTGTAACTTCTTGCAGATAGTTGTAAGTGGGTAGATAGATATTGTAGATTGCTTGGTGGCTTGCGAGCACAAGTTCAGATCTAGTTTCTTCCACTTAGCTATAGGGTAGATGAATAATGTTGGATCTTGCAAGATCTTGTTGAATTTGTTGATGTAATTGGCCCTTACCGAGAAGGCCTTACAACCTGACATCTTGCATGTAGTTAGAATTATGAGATAATATAAAGTTGATTTTCATATATCTTGTGTTGAGTTGTTTCGCTGTGTTGTTCTTGCTGTTGGCTGCAAGTTTGGATAGTCCTTTATTGGATCCTCTGAGCTTGGACTCAATCAAGTGGTATCAGAGTTTCTGGTTCGTTTCTTGTGGAGCTTAGGGTTTCCAAAGATCTGGAGAGATGCCTCTGAGAAGATTGGACCCTAGGGCGATTGCAGATCTTTCTGGGGAAGTGGAAGTGAGGATAAAAACAAGATTCAGATCTAAAATGGTGGAATTGAAAAATGAAATCATAGAAGGTATCAAAAACGTTGGACTACATAGAGGTCCAAGAACAGATGATGGTTATGAAGAAGCTACTGAAGATTTTGAAGTTGCTGGATCTAGTGGAGATGACAGAGCTGATCGGATAGAGAGATCTAGAGGAGGCAGATATGATCAGTTGAAAAGATCTAGAGCTCAGTTGAGTACAAGTTACTGAATGGAAGTTTCCAAAATTTTAGGTACATTGAGACCCAGGGATCTGATTGATTGGATCGGTGAGTTAGAAGACTACTTTGAGCTGGAAGACACTGAAGGCCTGCTTAGAGTAAGTTGGCACATACTAAGTTGAAGGGACATGCTACTTTATGGTGGAAAGAGTTGCAGAGGGACCAAGAAGAAGAAGGTGAGATAAAGATCAATCATTGGAGGTTGATAGTGGCAAAGCTGAAGGCTAAGTTCATTCCTGCTGACTATGAACTTGAGTTGTTTAAGAAATTGCAGAATCTGAAACAAAAGGAGATAATTGTGGAAGATTATACCAAGGAGTTCTACAAGTTGACTATTTAGTCTGGACATAGAGAACTTTCTAAAGAAAAGGTGGTGAGGTATGTTAATGGTCTAAAATTCAATATCCAAGATGAGATTTGTAATGCCCCACTAGGGAACCCAAGAGAAATAACCTATAACAAGTAACTAAGTTTACAAAAAAAATTTAAAGTTTATATTCAAGATGATTAATTAAGTGGAAGAAAATACAATGAAACACAAAACATGATCATAAAGTAAACTTAACAAGGATACAATTCTCAAGGGTTCCATAATGTAAGAATTACTCATAAATTAATTAAAGATTAAATATAAATATGCTAAGGTACAACATGATTAATAAGTACAATATCTCATAAATAATGATACGATTACATTTGATACCATGAGGTGTATCCAAGAAATGACATCCATTGCACAAGTCGCGGGGTATGTAGTTATAATTAAACATGAAGCACAATACATTACTCTATATAAAGCATAACTGAAATACATAAACATGATATGATAAACAACTTTAATAAGGATAAGAGCATATGTCCTCAAATATCGCAAGGAAGTGTAACTACTACAAGGTCACCAACAATGGTACAAGGACGTCGAGGTCTCTAATGGTAAAGAGGATCACTACCACCCATCCTCATGACACCTAAATGGTCTACTCCCACCGTGTTGAGGAGATAACAACAGATCCCAATCAGTTTACAAACTAGTCACAAAGTAGGACAAAGCAAGGAATCTAGAAAGCTCTTTATCACAAGGTACAAATTCAACTAAACAGGTAAAGACCTATAAAATCAGAGGCAATTGACTCACATAGGAAATCTGAAATGAATATGGGGAAGTGTCATCACACGAGTCAACTCTAGGGTGACCCAGGTAGTCTCGCTGGACCCCCGGCCCCCTAGTGACTCTATGAGGTATTAGTAACCTCTTGTACAGACAAGGGTACTAACTATGCAAGATCAAATCAAGCATCTTCTCCTACTCCCATCCTAGTCTATAAAATCACTCAAGGCATGGGTGAGGAATACAGACGTCTTATTAATTCATTTTAAACCTGTCGTGTATTAATTTATCACCTATTAAGTAACTTACAATGAGTTACCCTAGCAACCTCTTAGGGTCCCGACCCTCATTGCAAGCCACTCCCCCTTAGACATTGGATTACCTACCCTAAGCTCAAAGGTGGTCATTAATCTCAAAAGTACCATATAGGTACCACAATCAGATTTAGTTCCTCATAAGACCAACAAGAACACACATTGGTTCACGAACCAAACACCAAGTAAACATCCACACTCGAGCTTAAGGCAACAATTTGGGGAAAGATATTCAAATAGTTACTAATCGCAAAGCAAAACAAAAATGCAAGGACATAGCACACACCCCCAACCTCTGGAACATTTTCCCTAGGAGCCGATGTAGTTTCCCAAAAACCCAAAAGAACAATACATCTTAAACATGGAAAAATACACAATAATCAACAATAGAAACTAAAACATTAACTACCCATTAATAATTCTTATTAATTAACAATTAACGTAATAATTAAAGACAATACTAGATAATATTAGATTAATTAATATTAAAACTATGTTCTTTAGAAAAATTCAAGTCTAAAAACCTAAAGTTTATTTTAACATTAATTAATATTAAATTAACTTTAATAATACTTAAAATCTAATAAAATTAAAACATATATGAAAAAGTAGTTTAAATAATGTATTTAATTAATAAAATTAATAATAAAATGTTAAATTTATATTAAATTAATATTTAATTAAAAATTTAAAAATAAAATTAAAAAATATATATATTTGGGGGGGGGGACGTACCCCGCACCCCAATGCCAAGGGAGGTGGGCCCCCCAATGGCTGTCGTAGGTAGTCTAGCTGCCGCAAGCAGTCTAGACTACCGCTGACAGTCTAGCTGCTACGCAACATATTTAATATAAATTTAAAAATAAAACTTAAAAAAAACATATATTTGGGGGGGGACATAGCCCGCACCCCAATGCCAAGGGAGGCGAGCCCCCCAGTGGCTGTCGTAGGCAGTCTAGCTGCTACGCAGCACCGCTGCCAGGGGTGGGGAGATGGGACCCCCGCCCCTCCAAACTTATATATATATATATATATATATATATATATATATATATATCTTAAAACCTCTTTTAAAAAAAATAAACTAATTAATATAAAACAAAAATATGTAAACTCTCTTTTTTTTTAACTTTTAAAAAAAATACATAACACAGTTCTAGAAAACAAAATAGCAGTAAAACAAGATTTCATTTTTTTTTCTTCCTTTTTTTGTAATTTTAAATTAATTTCTACAACCAAAATTATAGGGTTTAAATAGGGATAAAAATACTCATATTAAAATTCCTTGGCCTTCTAATCAATGAGTTATAATTTCTAACTCAGATGATGCATGAAATTAACTTTGGTGAAAAACCTCAAGAACACAAAGCATAATTTTATAAGGATAACTCCTAAATTTACAAAATTCACAGATTTGGATTTACTAGGTCATTTACTACCAATCTGAATCCACGGGATTGTTCCTAATCTCTCCTAGGATATACAACAAAAGTTTCAAGCAAAACACATCTACCAAAATTGATCTAAATGCAAAAATATAACTTTCCTAACAAAAGATTTATAATAAAACATACACCTACAAATTCAGATTTAGGATCCTACCTCAAAACCCTGACAATTATGAAACCACTGATCCAGCAGTACACAAACATGCTTTCTAGATTGTCCTTCAAACTTCAGAAACTCCTCCTTAGCAAGATTCAGAGCTCAAATCCCTTCACTTCTGTGTTCTTGAGAAGAGCTCAAAAATATCCTAAAATAGAAAAAACTACTAACCTAGGGTTTCTAAACTTACCCCTAAGGTTAAAAGTAACTCAAATTGACTTTGGAGTCAAAAGATTTGATTTACAAAAATAATTCATCTTTATCCTCCAAAAGACAACTTAAATTGAATTTTGAACTTTTAAAATTGTATTGCACATTTTTAATAAAAGTTATGAATTCACTCAAATCAATTAATTCAACAAAGGTATATCAACTAACTTTTATTGATCAAATACCCCCTTGATTAATTATTTAGTTATTACATGATTTAAATAAATATAACATTAAAAACATACAATCCAGTTCCATTCTAACACAAACAACCTTAAACCAAGCATACAACCTGAAAACCTGACATAACCAAAATAAGCAAAACTCAGACCCAAGGAAAGGTTCCCGAATTCATGTTACTTGATGGATTTTGAAGGGTGAAGACATGGAATCTTGTCCACTAATTAGGACAATAAAAGGTTTAAGTTAGGGTTTTGGACCTGTTCATTATCTCCCCCCTCTTACCACTGAGACGTTGTGATAGGGCACACTCACTCCTGCCAATTCAGGAAAGACAATGCCCGGTACCTGCAATCATGTCATCACAAAAATGAACATGTGCATACATATAATATGTAACAAGCAATGGTTGAGAGTGGTAGGTCGTGTGGGTCTCGCACACAAGTAACTACGACCTCGTCCCGTACCATAAAATCACATTATACACAAAGTAAAAGGCATACATATGATCCATGTGCATATAAATAGGGTGTTAGTATTTGTTCAGTAATCCACAACCATAAATGTAATCATAACAGGGGATAAACATGATAAAATTGATCATAAGTCTAACTGTAATAATATCAAATCACACAAAATCCATAGTTTTTACTAATTGAAATATAGTGAACAATCATACAATGTCAACTGAAATAGAAACTAGAGTAGTCGATGCACATGTGAAAGTGGCCAAAAAGAGTTTTAAAAAATAAACTAAAAGCTACTAAAGGGTAGGCACTACATTCACCCCCCTTAGCTTAGGATTACTCCTAGATGCCTACAAACAAATAGGGATATAAATCCCATAATCTCGCTGCATCCTCCCAAGTCGTTGATGACTCATTAGAAGGGTCCCATTGGACCCTTACCTGCTCGATGGTGCGATCCCTGAGGGTCAAATCCTGCTGCTGCAGAATTTGAACGGGCTCCAAAGCTAGCTGCCCATCCTCTACTTGTAAGGCGTTCCAATCAAGAACATGTGTCACATCTGGAATATACTGTCTAAGAACTAAAACATGGAAAACATCACGAATGCGAGCTAAGCTGGGCAACAATGCAAGATGGTAAGCAACTTGTCCTATCCTCTCAAGAATCTCAAAAGGGCCTACGAAACAAGGTGCCAACTTTGAACCCTTTCCATAATAGATCAGACTCTTTCGTGGTTGCACTCTCAAGAATACCCTATTACCAACTGTGAACTGTCTATCCACCCTATGAACATCCACATAATTCTTATGTCTATCCTAGGCAGTGACCAAATCCTCTCGAATGCGCTCTACTTGCTGCTCCATATCTTGAAGCATCTCGGGACCTAACAGAATACGGTCCTCTATCCTATCCCAACTCAAAGGTGTACGACAAGGAAAACCATACAATGCCTAAAAAGGTGACATACCTTTATCATCTTAAAATGTAAGCACTTCCATTTTGGTAGGTTTAACACCCTTGTTTAGTACACTTGCATATTAGATTTGCATTTAGGATGCATATTCACTTGATTCTGCATTTCTAGGTGAAACTAGGGTTAGGATCCTTTGGATCCTCTTTAATTTCTCTTTCTGTGGCTCCATTTTTAGGTAGAACCTATGTATTGGCTCTCCTAATCTTCATCATACCTCCTCTTTGGCCTTTGTGCCTCTATCCATCATTCTGGTGTGTTTTCTCGCCTTCCTAGGTCCCGGCTGACCTGTGAATCCTGCAGACTTCTCAAGGTGACCTTCCTGAAACCTCAGGTCAGGGTTGAGGTTGATTCTGACCTAGGTCAGAATCGAGGTCGACCTTGATCTAGGTCAAGGTTGAGGTCATCCTTGACCTAGGTCAAGGTCAAGGTCGTCCTTGACCTAGGTCAAGGTCAAGGTCAATTTTGACCTCTGTCAAGTGTTGGTACCCGCTTTCAGATCCAGAGCTTATCAGGGTTCTAAACTTAAAAATAGGTCCCCGATTCCAGATGTGGGGGTGTTTTCTCTGATATTCAAATTAATACATCCCCTCCTTGGTTGGTGATTGTAATTGTACCATAATTCAAGGTGAAATTTTAATTTGGGTCCCTTGCATTGCCTTGGGAGGTCTATATTGATATCTATGTATAAACACTCTCTTTTGCCTTCATTTCTACATGAGAGAAAATTGTAAGATGATATGATGCAATTATGATTATGACATGATGATTATGCAAGAGGATGATATAGAAGGATAAGATATGATAATGCATTAATACCTACAAGCATTTTGTGGACAAGTTATTGTGGATCTTCTTTGGAGCAAGAGAGAGTTCTTCCTTCCTTCCTTCTTCTTGGATACACCATTTTCAACATTCAAGCATTCAAAAGATACTATCATGGGGTAGCAACTATGAATTGTGAGTTTGGTAGGAATACTTTAGCCCTGGGGGCTCGGTATGCTTTCTTTATCATATTCAAATCTATGCATTACTTTCTCATTTTTAATTCATGTTAGGGTTTTAATCTAGAGGATTAGATCTTGACATTACACATTCAAAGCTCTTTCCAAGAGCAACAAATACATACATTCTACTATATTCAACTATTTCTGGAGGCCGAGACCACCAAAATAGGGGTTTGACTAAGGCAAAACCCTATATAGCCACCCCAAAACCCCTCTTTTCATATATTTGCAAGTCCTATTTCAGGAGTTACAGGATCGGGACAACAAATTGGAGTGCAGATTCAGATACCCTTTTCAGAAAACTATCAGGATCTGGAAACATATTTTCTATCAGAGATTTTGGAGGTCGATTCTGTCCTAGGTCAGAATCAGAAATTCTGGGTCAATGGTGACATTGACTTGAGGGTCAAAATCGGAACTGTGTCAGATCAAAAAAAGATTTTTGGGTTTTGTCCGTCTCTGCATTTCTATTCCAGATCCGGTTTCAAATTTTCTAGAAACTCAACACAGGATTCAGAAAAATGGTATGTCCATATCTGCTATGATGTGAGGTAGGAATTTTACTCCATTATTCTTTAGAAAGTATTTTCAAGCTTTACATTCCTTATCATAACAATTAAATGTAAATGGTTGAATATGGCATAGGGTCTCTCTTATATGCTAATCTCTATTGTGCAAACTCTACTTAGGAGACCATCCAAATTTATACCGTACACCAAAATGTAACATAAGAAATGGGGATTATGTTATTTATGTTTACCAATGTGTAAGATATTAAATATGTATTTGAAATGTAGGGGATAGATAAGATGTTACCCTTTTATCCTTAGATACACAAATGAAGGATCCAAATTGATTAACCCTAAATGAAGGATCAATGCAAAAATGAATCAATCAATTGGAAATAAGCGTAAAGAGGAAGATCTTAAATTCCCTTTTATAGAAAATAATGTGTGATAGGTTTAGATAGATTAAGAACTTTAATTGAAATGATTTGGAAGAAAGTACTAACGTTGAAATGTTACAGATCTGAAGAATGCTATTTTCAGGGGTCTACACTCAGTTTCTAGAAAATCTGAGATCGGATCTGGAATAGAAACACAAAAACAAACAAAACCCAGAAATATTTTTCCGTTCTGACACCGTTATGATTTTGAACCTCAAGTAAATGTCACCATTGACCCAGAATTTCCAATTCCAACCTAGGACATAATCAACCTAAAAAGTCTCCGACAGGAAATCTGTTTTCAGATCCTGAAAGTTTGCTGAAAAAGGTATCTGAATCTGCACTCCAATCCGTTGTTCCAAACTTGTACCTGCAAGAAAAATGGATTTGTTTGTTGGGGGGGATGGGTTTATCCTTGGTCAAACCCCAGTTTTGGAATTAACCTCAAAGTATAATTAAAATTGCATAAGTAAAACAAAGTAAATGAACAAATTCACCTTGCTTGTAAAAGCCCTTGTGGTGGATTCGAATCTGTGGATCCACAAGTATGCATGCACCAAATGGATGTAGAATGTTGAATGTAGAATTTAGGATGTCTTAAATAAATTGCTTGTAGATCTTCAACACCAATCTTGAATGGATCTTTGAATAGGAAGAGGCTTGGAGGAATGTGGATGGAGAAATATTCAACAAGAGGGCTCCATGGAGCTTGAATCCTTCAATGGCCACCAATGGATATTTTTTATGAATTCAGTACTTGAGAAGTGCTTGAATGCTTGAGAATGGATGAATGCTTCAATGACACTTGGCTTGCTTCAAATATTGCTTCTTCATCTTTGGATTTCACTCTTCAAGTCTTTGATAGTTGATGATCATAGTTTTTCCAGGCTTGGGAAAAATGAGAGGAGAAAGCTTCCTTATATATGAATCTAGGGAACAATCTTCTAGAGAGGCCTACATAAGAGAATTAAATTCCAATTAGACCTATACCCTTAGAAGAGGACCCATATTAAATATAATTTAAGATTTGTTGCTCCAAAGACCAAAATAGCCAACCTGGAAGCGGGAATTAACTCTTTCCAAAGCCTGACATCCAAAAACCATGGAAATCTAAAATTTGGACCTTAGGTCAGAAAAAGGTCAATTCTAACCTATTACCAACTGCGAATTGTCTATCCACCCTATGAGCATCCACATAATTATTTTTTCTATCATGGGCAGTGACCAAATGCTCTTGAATGCGCTCTACTTGCTGATCCATATCTCAAAGCATCTCAAGACCTAACATAATACAGTCCTCTAGCTAATCCCAACTCAAAGGTGTACAACAAGGATGATGATACAATGCCTGAAAAGGTGACATACCAATGGAGCTATGATAACCATTGTTATAAGAAAACTCAACCAGGTATAGATAGTCCTCCCAGTGAGTCTGTCTGTCCATGACATACATCCTCAACATATCCTATAATACCTGATTGACCCACTCTGTCTAACCATCGGTCTCAGGGTGATATGTTGAATTGGAATTCAACTAAGCTCCTAGATCGTACTGCAAAGAATTCTAAAATGCAGAAGTTAATACTGGACCCCTATATGATATAATCTTGTGGGGAATACCGTGTAGTCTCACAATGTCCTACATAAAGACTTTAGCCACTAAATTTGTTGTGTAGGATGCTCTCATAGGAGAAAAGTGTGCCACCTTGGTCAACCGATCAACAGTGACCATAATAGCATTGTGTCTGCGAGGAGTCATAGCCAAATGTATGATGAAATCCATTGATATGATATGACATTTCCATGCTGGAACGAGATTAGGCTATAAAAGCCCCGCTGAATGTTGGTGCCGCCTTAACCCTCTAACACTCTAGGCATCTTGACACAAAATTGGCAATATCTCTTTTCATATTGATCCAATAATATATCGGTCTAAGATCTGCATGCATCTTCTTGACACCTGGATGTGTCGAGTCAGGTGCATGATGAGCCTCAGATAGAATCAATGTATGAAGATCATCTGATGGAAGTACATATATCTGGATCATGTGATGCAAAAGAACATATGTCTCTAGAACATAACCTAAAAATATGCCCTCTAAAGGTCTCCCTGATCCAATCTCTACACTCACTTCTTGATACCAAGTATCTGTAGGAAGTGCCTAGAGTATACGACTCCGCAAATCTACACCAAGATTCAAAGCTGATATCTCATGCCTCCTTCGACTCAAGGTGCCAGCTACCACATTCTCCTTAACCTGAATATACTTGACTTAAAATTCAAACTCATAGAGGAATTCCATCCATTGTCTCTACCTAGCATTCAGATTAGGTTGGGTAAAGATATACTGTAGGCTACATTGATCACTATGAAGATCAAACCGATGTCCTAAAATAAAATGTCTCCATCAAACCAATGCATGAACTACTGCTGCTAACTCAAGATCATGTGTAGGATAGTTCAACTAGTGATCCTTGAGTTTGTGAGATTCATAAGCAATCGCACGTCTTTCTTGCATAAGGACTGCCCCTATACCTTCTAAAGAAGCATAAGTACACACCATGAATTCACCCAATGGATAGAGTACTGCTAGAATAGGTGCACTAGTCAAATGTTCCTTGAGGTTTTGGAAGGCCTCTTCACACTTCTCTGTCCAAATGAACTTCTTCCCTTTCCTCTGAAGAGAAGTGATAGGATGAGAAACTATAAAAAATTTGTAAATGAATTGTCAGTAATAACCAGCCAATCCCATGAAACTACGAACTTCTGACACATTAATGGGAGCTAGCCAATCCACCATTTCCTAAAGCTTTGAGGAATCCACTGAGATACCCTCACATGAAATGACATGACCTAAGTACTAAACTTATGACTGAAAGAAGTCACATTTTTCCGCATAGGCATATAACTGATTATCCCAAAGGCACTACAAAACCTATCACATATGTTCCTCATGCTCTTCTAGGGATTTAGAATATATCAACATGTCATCCAAGAAGATGAGAACAGAGCGATTGAGATAAGAATGAAATAATCCATTCATCGAGAACATGAAGATTGATGGAGCATTCGTCAAGCCAAATGTAACTACCGTGAACTCATAATGTCTATAGCGATTGCAGAATGCAGTATTGTGAATATCTACATCCTGGATACACAACTGATGATATCCTGACTTGAGATCTATCTTAGAGAACACCTTGGCTCCCTTAATATGATCAAATAGGTCATCAATCCTTGGCAGCGGATACCTGTTCTTGATTGTTACCTTGTTCAACTATCTATAGTCGATGCACAAGCGTAAAGATCCATCCTTCTTCTTGACAAAGAGTACAGGTGCTCCCCATGGGGAAACACTCAGTAAAATGCAACCCTTTGCCAAAATATCTTCTAACTGGAGTCACAACTCACTCAACTCTTGAGTGGTCATCTGGTAAGGAGCTCTAGAAATAGGTTGTGCCCCTAGAATGAGGTCAATACAAAAATCTATGTCACGCTTTGGTGACATACCTGGAATATCACTCGGAAAGACATCTATGAATTCTTGAAGAATAGGATGATCAAGAGTCTTTTCCTTTGTCTCAACTTCATCTAGCTCATTCATATATACAAAAAAAACCTGACATCCCTTTCGCATGCTTTGCTTGAGTTGCATGGCAAAAACCATATGAAGGGAAATAGGATGTTGAACACCCAAAATCTCCATGTCCTTTCCAACATCATCCTTGCATCTAATGATCTTTTGTCTATAATCAATGCTGGCTCCATGAGATCCTAACCAATCCATCCCAAGGACAACATCATATGATCCCAAGGGAATCACACGAAGGTCCACCAAGGTGGTGAACTTACCCAAGTTCAACTCACAATTAATCACTAGAGAATCTGTCGGTACCCTTTCCCCTGAGGCTAACTCTACTTGCCAACTTATATAATGTTTTACTACCACAAGCCCACATTTCTCTACTACAAAAGGAGATATAAAAGAATCTATAGCTCCTGAATCAAACAAGATAGAAAGAGAAATACCTCAAGTAGCACCCAAAGTTTCTACCACTGTGCCCTGGTGCTCTGCCTAGCATTGATCCATAGCTGCAAAGACCTTGTGAGATCTATTGACAACTCCTTTTGTAGGCTCTAAAGCTGTGACCCTCTATCCTGAAAACTCTAGTGCATGCTGGGGACAATTCACTGCAATATGCCCAAACTGCCCACAAGAGAAGAAACCGCCACCTCTACCATAACCTCTCCTAGAGGAAGGTGCACTAGACTGCTGGTAGCTGCCTCTGCTAGCCACTAAATGGAAGCTTTGTGTGGTTTGACTAGGCTGATTGTGCTTGTTGCACTAAACGTTACGGTAGTTATTTGACTAAGAACTACCGCTTTGCACTGGAGTGTATGAACCCTTCTACTGCTGACCTTGGTTACCCTTTAATTCAGAGAAGGGTTTCTTGAAGTTCCCAGCCCCTTGGGACTGATTACCTCAAAACCTCAAAGAATTAGATCCCCCAATGTGAGCACCCACCTGGCCGCCATGACCCAAAATATGAATTTCCTCAACTAGATTAGCTTTGTTGACTGCCTCCTTGAGGGTCCTAGGTTCAAAAAATTTGACTCCCCCAACGATGCAGCTATTAAGCCCCTTAATGAAATGTTGAACCATTGGTGGAGACTTGTTGGTAAGCCCTGCATAAGGCTTCAGCTCAAATAAATGATGCTCATACTCCTGAATTGTAAGGGTTAACTATCGTAGATTGTGGAATTCATCTATGCACTACTGGCGCCACTAGTTAGATAAGAACCGCTCACAAAAGTTCTCCAAAAATAACTCCCAGGTGGTGGTATCCATGCTAAGTCCCAACTTATCCTCCTCAATCTTCCACCAAGTGGCTGCAAACCCATCGAGATGTATGATAGCATACCTCACTTTGACATTGGTATCAAAATGTTGCATAGAAAAACAAAAATCTAATGCAATGAGCCAAGTTTACACCTCAAATCCAATACCAATACCATTGAATGGAGGTGTTCATGATCTTAGAAGGTCTCTCATCTGCCTGACCTTAGCAGCCTCCTGATCACCATAAATTCCCTTCCTTCCCAGGCTCCTGGATCTCTTTCTAGTCTACTCCTCATGCTGATGCTCTTCCCCTGATCTCTATTCGCCTTGGGAAGGCGATCCAAAATGGCTTGAAATAAATACATAGTTTGAGACTCTGTCTCAACCTCTCATTCACCATTGCACTCCTCCCTATCCTCCTAGTACACACTCTAAATCCTAGCACCCACAAATGTGCTAGGGATCCTACCCCTTCCGCGCCCGCTACTGTGGCATGCACTTTGGCCTCCAGTCGCGGATATATTTTTGGTAACCATTTTCCTATATCAACATCGAGGAAAAATGGTAACACAAAATTAAGTCACAAAGTAAAGTCATGGTATATGGTCATAAAACAGTAGTCTAAAATACAAGAGTGTTATATGTCTATGTTTGTTTCAAGTTTTCAACTATTAAACAACTAGTGGGCGTATGCGATTATCAGAGATCCCAGTGTAAAGAAACATGGTATCTGATACCAAATGTAATGCCCCACTAGGGAACCCAAGACAAATAACCTATAACAAGTAACTAAGTTTACAGAATATTTTTTTTTTCAAAATTTTACATTCAAGATGATTAATTAAGCCGAAGCAAATACAATGAAACACAAAACATGATCATAAAGTAAACTCAACAAGGATACAATTCTCAAGGGTTTCACAATGTAATAATTACTCATAAATTAATTAAAAATTAAATATAAATATGCCAAGGTACAACATGATTAATAAGTACAATATCTCATAAATAATGATACGATTACATTTGATACATTAAGGTGTATCCAAGTAATGACATCCACTGCACAAGTCGTAGGGTATGTAGTTATAATTAAACATGAAGCACAATACATTACTCCATATAAATAAATGAAATACATAAACATGATATGATAAACAACTTTAAGAAGGATAAGAGCATATCTCCTAAGATATCGCAAGGAAGTGCAACTGCTACAAGGTCACCAACAATGGTACAAGGATGTCGAGGTCTCCAATGGTAAAGAGGATCACTACCACCCATCCTTGTGGCACTTAAATAGTCCACTCCCACCATGTTGTGGAGATAATAACATATCCAAATTGGTTTACAAACCAGTCACAAAGCAGGTCAAAGCAAGGAATTTAGAAATCTCTTTATCACAAGTTACAACTTCAACTAAACAGGTAAAGACCTATAAACCCAGAGGCAACCGAATCACGTATGAAATTTGAAATGAATATAGGGAAGTGTCATCATAGGAGTCAACTCTAAGGTGACCCAGGCAGTCTCGCTGGACCCCCGACTCCCTAGTGACTCTATGCGGTATTATTAACCTCTCGTACAGACAAGGGTACTAACTATGCAATATCAAATCAAGCATCTTCTCCCACTCCCATCCTAGTATATAAAAGCACTCAAGGTAGGGGTGAGGAATACAAACATCTTATTAATTCATTTTAAACCCGTAGTGTATTAAGTTATCACTTATTAAGTAACTTACAATGAGTTACCCTGGCAACCTCTTAGGGTCCCGACCCTCATTGTAAGCCTCCCCCCTTAGACATTGGATTACCTACCCTAAGCTCAAAGGTGATCATTAATCTCAAAAGTATCTTACATGTACCACAATTAGAATTTAGTTCCACATAAGACCAATAGGAACACACATTGGTTCATGAACCAAACACCAAGTAAACACCCACACTCAAGCTTAAGGCAACAATTTGGGGAAAGATAATTGAATAGATACTAATTGCAGAACAAAATAGAAATGCAAGGACATAGTACACACCCCCAGCCTCTAGAACATTTTCCCTAGGAGCCAACGTAGTTTCCATAAAACCCAAAAGAACAGTAGATCTTAAATAGGGAAAAAATACATGATAATCAATAATAGAAACTAAAATATTAACTACCAATTAATAATTCTTATTAATTAATAATTAACATAATAATTAAAGACAATACTAATGCCAAGGGAGGTGGGCCCCCCAATGGATGTCGTAGGCAATCTAGCTGCCGTAGGCAGTCTAGACTATTGGCGGCAGTCTAGCTGCTACGCAGCACCGCTGCTGGGGGTGGGGAGATGGGACCCCTGCCCCTCCAAACTTTATTATATACTTTATTTTATTTTTTCTTAAAACCTCTTTTTAAAAAATAAAATAATTAATATAAAACAAAAATATGAACTCTTTTTTTTAACTTAAAAAAAAAATACAGAACATAGTTCTGGAAAAAAAAATAGCAGTAAAACAAGATTTCATTTTATTTTTTCCTTTTTTTGTTATTTTAAATTAATTTCTACAACCAAAATTATAGGGTTTAAATAGAGAGAAAAATACACATTAAAATTCCTTGACCTTCTAATCAATGAGTTATAATTTCTAACTCAGATGATGCATGAATTTAACTTTGGGGAAAAACCTCAAGAACACAAAACATAATTTTATAAGGATAACTCCTAAATTTACAAAATTCACAAATTTGGATTTACTAGGTTGTTTAATACCAATCTGAATCCACAGGAATGTTCCTAATCCCTCCTAGGATATACAACAAAAGTTTCAAGCAAAACACATCTACCAAAACTGATTTAAATGCCAAAATACAACTTTCCTAACAAAAGATTTATAATAAAACATACAACTACAAACTCAGATTTAGGATCCTACCTCAAAACCCTGACAATTCTGAAACCACTGATCCAGCAGTACAGAAACAAGTTTTCCAGATTGTCCTTCAAACTTCAGAAACTCCTTAGCAAGATTCAAAGCTCAAATCCCTTCACTTCTGTGTTCTTGAGAAGAGCCAAAAATTCTCTTAAAATAGAAAAAAAACTACTAACCTAGGGTTTCTATACTTACCCCTAAGCTTAAAAGTAACTCAAATTGACTTTGGAGTCAAAAGATTTGATTTACAAAATTAATTCATCTTTATCCTCCAAAAGACAACTTAAATTGAATTTTGAACTTTTAAAATTTTATTACACATTTTTAATAAAAGTTATGAATTCACTCAAATAAATTAATTCAACAAAGGTATATCAACTAACTTTTATTGATCAAATACCCCTTGATTAATTATTTAGTAATTACATGATTTAAATAAATATAACAATAAAAACATACAATCCAATTCTATTCTAACACGAACAACCTTAAACCAAGCATATAACCTGAAAACCCGACATAACCAAAATAAGCAAAACTCAGACCCAAGGAAAGGCTCCCGAATTCACGTTACTTGACGGATTTCAAAGGGTGAAGACACAGAATCTTATCCACTAATTAGGACAATAAAAGGTTTAAGTTAGGGTTTTGGAACTGTTCATTATCTCCCCTCTCTTACCACTAAGACGTTGTGATAGGGGATGCTCACTACTGTCAATTCATGGAAGACGATGCCCGATACCTGCAATCTTGTCATCACAAAGACGAACATGTGCATACATATAATATGTAACAAGAAATGGTTGAGAATGGTAGTTCGTGTGGGTCTCGCATGCAAGTAACTACTATGTGTTAAAATGTTGACACACTTTCATGAGTCATTATATCTAAGATTGCTCAAGAATGAGGTCTCAAATGGTGACTCATAGCTCTCTATTGATGGAGTGCAAGGGTTTATAATGGAGGCCCTTAGTTTAGACCTAGTTTGTGCCCATGCAATTACACCATAAAACTAGAGATTCAAAGAGGAAAAACAAGAGTGTTAGTCTCCATGATCATCAAATATGCATGCAAATGAAAATGAAAGCTATTCTATATGATAACAATGCATGAAAGAAAACTAATCTATGAAAGGAAATACGCATGCAAGATTATTCTATGAAATGAAATATGAATCTAATCTAACATGCAAGTGAAAGAGTAATCTAAATGGATTTCCATAGATGCATGAGAGAAGAAGACAAGAAAAGAGAAGTTGCAATGTTCAAGCTCAAGTGCTCAAACTTTCCTCCAAAAATTGCTCTCCAAAACCTGCAACATAACAATAACATAAAATTTGGATTCTAAATGAGAAGGAGAGGGCTCCTTATAAAGGAAAGTGTGGATAGGAATGCATCCTCAAGAGAAATGTGGGATAAATACCTAAAATGACAAGTAAGAGGAAAAAGCCCACCACTTAGAAAAATGTGCATTCAAAGTGTAGAGGAAAAAAAGGAAATTTTATTTGATTTATTTCCTTTTTTCATCATAAAGAGAGATTTAGGTGAGGATTTTATTTATTTAAATAAAAGAGGGATTTTCTTTTAAACAAGATTATTTTATTTAATTAAAAGACAAGTTTTCTTTTAATTAAATAGGATTATGGATAAAATGATCAAACCTTAGGAAATATTGAAATAATTGAATTAATTACGATTTGATCAAGGAAATTGATTTGAATTGAAAATATTGCAAGGAATTGATTTAGAAAATTGATAAATTGATTTCGTCATTTGATAAATTGAAGAATGGGGGCCTATAGTCTAAGCGGCCATTTTAGGGTGCATACATTTGCCCCTCTTTGACTAATGTGTGATCTTTATGGGAACACATGTAGTCAAAGAATGCATTTGAAGTGTGAGATTGATTTGGGATCACAAAACAACCCAAACATGTGATCGACGGACAGGAACACATCATGAGAAAGATAAGCTATTTGAAAAAGACAAGGTCAACACCCCTGTAAATAGGTAATTGACATGTCCAAGATAAGAATCTCAAGCAAGGTTGCCCCAAGCAGAGCAATTGATAGGATTGATAAAGCTGAATCAAGGATTGAAGTTTGATAGGTACTGCCCACTCGTGATCAAAATCAAAATGAGATAGAGGAGAAACAACAAATTGATAAATTTGATCAAATAGAACTAAAGATAAGGTTCTTGATGTAAGATGAAAGATATAAGGATCAAAGAACCAAGGTAGATCATCAAGCACAAAATATTATGCCCCAAGGTTGAATTAGAAGAAAAGAAGTGGGGTAAAAGCGAATGGAAGATAGAAGTTTGGAAGAGGTGGAAAGAAATGGAGAGAAGAAAGAGAATTTGACTTAAGAGATAGAATGCCCCAAAATCAATCAACTATTCAAGATGGAAAATTTTGATTGAGATCACGAAAGAAGATAAGGAAATGAAGATCAAAACATGACCACAATTGATTAAAATTCCACACGCAAGATGAAGGAAAAACCCTCTCAAACTCATAATGCAGCCTAAAAATGCAAATTAACATGAAGTATAACAATGCAAGCTACATAAAAATGCAAAGGTGTATTTGCAATAGAGAAACTGTAACATAGGATTTTGTGTTCATCATTCATTAGAGAATGTTAAGGAACTTATTTTCATCATTGGGCCATTATTAACAGACATCGAAAAATCACACAATCATCACTAGCGACAAGCGCAACTATGAAGATATGAATGTGATTTATATCAGATTGGAATGTGTAAAGATTCTAACATAAGCATCAAAGACATAAAGGTCAAGATGACTTTGATGTTAGCTTACCCAATTTAATGTAGCAAAACCATGCTCGCATCAAGGCATAGATGTCAGGATGACCATAAGAACGGTTGTGCAAAAACACTCAAGGATGATGCCTCAAATCTCCTTAGTGTTTCAAGGGGACAACAAGAGACACTCTAGAGTTTCAAGACCACACCCACAAGCAGAAAGCATATAAAAACATGACCCATGCCCCAAGTCCTCTAGCTATGCATACCGGAGAGACCTATTAGACAAGGATACTCAACAAAAATCAATAACAGTCAGCACACAAAGAAAAGATCATGACATAGCTCAAGCATTAAGTGTTGTGTTTAAAAATTTAAGTGTGTTAACTGATACTGAGTTCTGAGGATAAAGATGGAATGCTTGCAAGTAGGTAAGATCACATGAAAAAATTGGGTAAGACCAAACTGATAAGTGTTGAAAAACACTCGATGTTAGTGGTTGTATTGAAAAATACAATTGGGGTGGTGTTGAAAAACATTGTTTGTGAGATGTCCTAAAGACTAACGCATCCAAGAGACCAAAGCTAACACAATTATGCCCCCTAGACAAAGACAAATACCAATTCAAAACCAAGGCAACAAGGACAAGGCATGATAGAGAAAGGCTAAGTGTCGAGGACACACGCTAAGAAACAGGGGTGCAAAGGCCTCAAGTAGCACCTGTTTTCAGCCAAGGTGCCTATTTCCAGGTTTTCACCAAGGCACTTTTTCTTTTCTTTTTTTTTTGAATTTTTGAATTTTTTGTAATTTTGGAATATATAATTTATTTGGAGATACATCAAAGCCCCTATTGCTAGGTTTTCACTAAGATGACCATTTTTTCAGGACATTTTCTAATTTTTAGAATCTTTGACAATATATCATTTTTTTGGATTTTTTCAGTATCAATAAGTATGTACAAAGGGTGCCCCCAGACAGAATGGGCATCATGGATAGAAATTATTCAGGTGAAAGATATTGATAGGATCAGGGAGCTGCTCTACTTCTTCTATAGATAGTAAATAAGTACCTAACCCAAAAGTTGTTGTAATGATGTAAGGTCCAAGCCAATTAGGTTCAAATTTTCCCTTTTGATCTCTATGTTGTTGATTCTTGGGATTTTCACGGAGGACAAGATCTCCCAATTGGAATTCTCTAGGGAAAACCTTTTTGTTGAACGCTTTGGACATGTGATTTTGATAAACCCTCATATAATCAAATGACGCTTGACATTTCTCATCTAGAATTTATAACTCTTGAAGTCTCATGGTGCGATAGTCTTCATTTGTAACTAGACCTTTGAGGGAAACTTTAAGTGAAGGAATCTCAGCCTCTAAAGGTAACACTACTTCAATTCCATATGTAAGGGAAAAAGGAGTAGCCCCAGTAGGAGTATGAATACTCGTTCTATAGGCCCACAAAGCCGAATTTATCTATAAGGGCCAATCTCCACCATTCTTGCAAACTGTTCTATGTAGGATTTTAAGAATGATTTTGTTTGATGCCTCTGCTTGACCATTTCCTTGCGAGAAGTAAACGGAGGACCAATGTTGTTTAATCTTGAATTTCTTACTGATTTGTGTAAGGTCTTTATTTTTGAATTGGCCTTCGTTGTCAATAATAATCTCGGAAGGCACTCCATATTGACAGATTATATGGTTCAGAATGAATAGAGAGACTGTCTTGCTTGAGGCAACAGAAAGTGGGACAACTTCTACCCATTCAGTGAAGTAATTAGTAGCAATGATAATAAACTTGTGTCCACCTGATGAGTCAGGATGAATCTACCCAATAAGATCAAAGGCCCAGTGCTGAAATGGCCAATGAGATATAGAAGGAATGAGCTCCCTGTCTGGAGCATGTATCAGGTTACCATGTTTTTGGCACTTTTCACATGACTTTGCAAAATCTACTGCATCAATCTGCATCAGAGGCCAATAGTACCCTTCCCTAAGAAACCTTTGGGCCATGGCAAGACCATTAGATTGTCCCCCACAGATGCCCTCGTGGATGTTAACTAACACTTGGTCAGATTATTCCTTTTCCAAGCATCTAAGAAGTGTTCCATCTAGACCCCTCCTATACAAATCAACAGAGATAAGGAAATGGCGAGAGGCATTTCGGCTAAGTTTTCTACGTTTAGATTGGTTAAAGGTTTAAGGTATAATGCCATCACGAAGGTACGAGTAAATGGCACCATAACAGGATGACTCATGACCAACAAGGGTACAAATGACATGACTTTCTTGGGAGTCATAGATAGGGTGATGTAGCTCTTCCACCAGGAATTCAAATCTGGATTCATGCTGCCCTAACTGAAGGAGTGAAGCAAGTGTAGCCATAGCATCAACTGCTTTGTTTTTTTCTCTAGGGATTTGTTGAAACATGACAAATGTGAAGTATCATTTCAAGGAATCAACCATTTTCTTGTAAGGTACCAGTTTCTCATTTTTTGTTTGATATTCATCATTTACTTGGTTGATTATCAGTTGTGAATCCCCATAGATGTGTAACTCTGTGATTGTCCATTCTATGGCCATCTTAAGTCCATTTTTTAAAGTGTCATACTCAACAATGTTGTTTGTACATGGGAACAATAACTTGTAAGACTTAGGAATCGTGTACCCATGAGGAGAAAAAAACAACACACCAGCTCCTGAACCATTTTGCATAAAGGATCCATCAAAGAACATCTTCCATGTTCTTTCAGTCATATACATGAGGTGTTCATCTAGGAAGTCAACTTGAATAGGTGTATTATCTTGTATTATGAAATCAGCCAATTGATCTGCTATGGCTTGTCCTTTGATTGCTTTACGCTCAATGTACTCTATGTCAAACTCTGAAAGGATCATCATCCATTTAGCAAGTCTACCTGTGAGGGTAGCCTTACCTAGTAAATACTTGAGTGGATCTATTTTTTCTATGATGTGTATAGTGTGCCCAAGCATGTAATGTCACAAATTTTGGGAAGAAAACACAATTGCAAGGCAAGCTTTCTCAATGCTGGTGTAGTTAACCTCACATGAAACAAGAGTGCGACTAATGTAGTATATTGCTCTTTCTTTCCCATGTTCATCAAGTTGAGCTAGTAATGCCCCCAAGGAAGATTATGTCACTAAAATGTAAAGAATAAGTGGTTCCCCTGGGATATGAGGCATTAAAATGGTGGGATTTTCCAAGTATTTCTTGATTTGATATATGCTCTTTTGACAATCCTCATTCCAAACACATTTGACTCCCTTGTGTAATTTCTTGTTGAAAGGTTGAGCTCTATCCGCCAATTGTGAAATTAATCTCCTTATGGATTGAAGACATCCTTGAAGACTCCTCATTTGACTAATGTTTCTAGGAGGTGACATATCTATGATTGCTTGGAATTTTTTAGGGTCTACCTCTATTCCTTTTGCTGAAATAATGAATCCTAGCAATTTTCCAAAGGTAACTCCAAATGCACACCTTTTTAGGATTTAACCTTAATTGAAATTGTTCCATGCGATCTACAATGACTTCTAAATCACCTAAGTGTGTGTCTCTCTTCTTAGACTTGGCCAAGGTGTCATCCACATAATCTTCCATGTTTTTATGCATCATGTCATGAAAAATGGTTGTCATAGCTCGTTGATAGGTGGCTCCTACATTTTTAATCCAAAAGGCATAACGTTCCAAAAATAGGTACCCCATGCACAAGTGAATGCAATCTTATCTTGATCTACATGAGCTATATTAATCTGATTGTATCTGAAAAAACCATCCATCAAGGAATAAATCTCATAACCCACAGTCATATCCACTATCATGTCTATATTGGGAAGTGGAAATTCATCCTTTGGGCATGCTCTATTGACATCTCTAAAATCTGTGCAAACTCAAATGGATTTTTCATGTTTGGAAACTGGTACAATGTTTGATATCCATTCAGCATAGGCAATAGCTCTTATGAATCTTGCACCAAGGAGTTTATCTAATTCTACTTTGACTAGGAGAGCTATGTGAGGATGCATCTTTCTCAATTTTTGTTTAACCGGTTTGACACCTGGAGCTATGGACAAGCGATGCATGATAAGATTAGTGTCCAACCCTGGCATATCTGAATAATTCTATGCAAAGTTGATCTTCTTTTTCTGTAAAAACTTAGTGTAGGCTTCTTTTTCTTGTGGTGACAAGGACTCAGCCAAGTGTACTATCTATGGAGCACCATCTACACCCAAATTGATTGCTTGTGTTGGTTCAATAAGCAATGAATATCTATCTTTAAAGTATCTAGGGAGACGATTAAGTACCTCATCCTTAGGCGCCTTAGAGAGGTTTTCACCCTTGGATACATCATTTCTTTTTACTTTTTTTGGTTCTGACACCGCCACACAATGTTTTTCGCCATCAAAACTCCTATTCTTTTGATGTTATTTTATTTTTATTTTGTAAATAAGGTACTTGATGTCTGGCTCTGTCATGTTGTTAGCCAGTTCACTGGTGGAAGAGACTACAAGTTCAATGACATTCAAGTAACAAGCTATCTCATAATCATTTTGAAACATTAAGAGCTCAGGTTCTTGATAGCGTTGGGACCAATCAATGAGCTTAGGATGAACAAGAGGTAAGTCAATGATTGGTTCAAGGTTGTAAATGTGAATGATATCATCTCTGGTGACCGAAGATTCGAAGTCCGTCAAGTATCCTTCTGTATCATCTTAAAATGGAAGAAATTCCATGATAAGAAAATTTAGCCCTTCTTAGGGGATGTTTTAAACCACTATCATACTGTCCCCTCATTTCTACATCATCTCCTACTTTTGTTCCTGTTTAGGACCCTGGTTGGGCCTCTCTGGGCACCTTCTATCCCACCTGGCACATTTTCTAAGGGTTCTGACCCCCTGGGTCAAGGTCAACCTCAAATTTGACCTAGGTCAGGGTCAAACTCAACCTTGACCTAGGTCAGGGTCCACCTTAACCTTGACCTGGGTCCCCCTTCCAAATCTGGAAGCTTGTCGATTGTCAGAGGTCATCAAAAATTTATTTTCCCTCTTTTGGGTCGACTGTTTTGGGTTCCTAAGCAGCAAATCCTAAATTATATTTAATATAGGTACTCTTCTAGGGGAATGGGTCTAATTGGAATTTAATTCTCTTATGTCATCCTCTCTAGAATATTGTGCCCTAGTTTCATATAAAAGGAAGTTTTCTCCTCTCATTTTCTCTAAGCAATATTGAGCAAAAAGAAGTCCTCTAAGTGCAAAAAGCTCTAACCAAGATTTTTTCAAGAAGAAAAAGGTTCAAGCATCCATTGTTCTACATGTTCTCAAGATTTCAATGTGTTAAAGTCTTCCTCTCAAGAATTCAAGTCCTCCATTGAAGATCAAGGATTCAAGATTTCAAGCCTTTGAAGGGATTTGGTTCCAACATGCAATATTTATCATTCAAACCCTAGATCTAGCCATCATGGTGGTGTGATCTTCCTTCAAGATCCTTTGTGCATCCTCAATACTTATTCATTCTCTTCAAGGTGGATTCCAAGCATAAAATTATGGAGGTTTATGGTTTCTATTGAGTCCAAGCTTTCATATTTACATACTTGCTTGCATTTTCATTACAATTACATATTTATTCAATATCATAGCTTCATTCTTAGATCCAATTCTACTACTTGCCAGCATTCTATACTATATTGATTTCAAGGTTAATTCCTAAATCAGGGTTTAACTAAGGCAAACCCCTGCCCCCAACAAACAAATCTCTTTTTCTTGTAGGTACAGGTTCAGGATTGAAGATTTGAATTCAGATCTAGATACCCTTTTCAACGAACTATCGGGATCCGCGAATAGATTTTCTGTCAAACCTGTGTAGGTCAAGGTTGAGATTATTGGGTTAGGGGTAAAATTTGTGGTCCAAGGTCAACCTTTTTCTCAAGATGGTGTCAGATCGGAAAAATATTTCTGGGTTTTGTTCGTCTCTGCGTTCCAGTTCTAAATCATACTTTAGATTTTCTGGAAACTGAGTATAGACCTCAAAAAACAACATTCTTTGATCTATAATATTTCAAGGTTAATGCATTTCTCCTATCCATTTCAATTCAAATACTTAATCATTCTAAATCTATCACACATTTACGTTCATTCACACACATTTTAAGAGGGAAACCTAGGATCTTCTTCCTTTCTCTCATTTCCAAATGATTGATTCACTTGTGCATTGACCCTTCTTTTGGGTTAATCAACTTGGATCTTTCATTTGTGCATTTGGGGTTAAAAGAGGAACATATTATCTTCCTTCCCCCTATATGCTTAATCACATTACAAAAATAAACATCCATACAAATTACAAATTAAATGTAAAGGTTAAGGAAATACACCCCTAATAATTCAATAACAAAATTTTCTTCCTTTACATTTTGGTGAACCCGCGATAGACAACTCTTTCTCTTTGGTGTTAGATTTACATTTCATATTAGATATTTCATGCATATAGAAGTAGGTTTTATTTTATGCTCTTGTATTTATATTTCAAAATTTATAAAAATCACAAAATTTCTTTAAAAATACAAAAACATTTACATTTTTCATTGTGTTCAACATGTATGATTTTTGTTTTGAATACTTTGATGAGGCTTTTTTTGCTAAAGAGGATAGATCCCCTAATGAGTTACATGTAATTGAGGATGAAATTTTTTCGAATAAGATCTCCATTGATCCTATTTCTATTTTATCCTCCTCTACAATCTCTTCAATTGACCTTTACCATAGAAGTGAGTTAAGGATAGATGTTACTTCTCCTAATGTATGTCTTTTCTATGAGCCTATTTTAGAATATAATTCTTCCCCCTTTAGGGATCAAGCTTTAGGCACTCCTACAATGTGCTTTATTGATAGGGAGGATAATCCTCCTATTTTGGATGAACCTTTGGATTTGGATGTTGATTACTCTCTTCCTCATGAAGCCATTATGGATGATTCTACTTTTTGGGATGAACCCTTGGATAAAGACATTTATTTATCCCCTTCTTGTGAAGATGCTTTGATACAAGAGGGTGATTTATTAATGGATGACATATTCATACATGATGAGGACTCTTTTTATAAAACACACTCCCCTTATGTGGAAATTTTAGAGAAAGAAGAGAACATTATAGATTCTTTACCTCCATTTAGGATTTCTTCTAGTAATGAGGCATTAGTGGAAAATGATACGAATTCCCTTAATGCTCTCCCTCTTAGTGATGATCCTATGAAGAAACAGGCTCCTACCCCATCTTCTCCTAGGATGTATTCCTTTATTTTTCCTTCTTGTGAATCTATCAAACATACTGATGATGACATAGTGACTACTGAAGTTCCATTGACTCCTTTTGATATGGCTTCTTGTTATGGTCCTGGTTATCATTTACTAGCTAAACAAGGATTCCATAGTCAAGGATGTGGTAAGAATAAACAAGGAATTCAAATGCCCTTACAGAATGGGGGGCATAGCATTCTTATGGATTGGGATTTAATCCTCAACAACATATCAATGTTACCAACATATCAAATCACATTTCAAAACATGATGACCCTATGAAGGAATTTGACCAAGAGGTTGTTCTGCCTAAACTCCTTCGTGCCAAGATAATTACTAGACCTAAATACAAAAAGAAACATAGTCTATACTTGAAGATTCTTCCTTTTTCTATCATAGATTTCATGATCACTCTAATGAATTTCAAGCTTTACATTATAATATTAGGCAGCTCGTTGATAGTAAAGTTATTTATATATAATGTGGTAATGAGTTATATTTCAATCAAATTTTCTCTAAATAAAATTTATGTTCCTATTATGGAGCTCCATATTATTTAAACAATGTTAGCCTAATCTTTGGGGGCTCATTGTCTTGCATAGTATTGTAAGCAATATAATAGGTCCCCTTTCATCCTTGTCCCTACACTTGGGGGGCAAGGATGCCATCTCCTTCTTTTCTGTCTTTTCGGGATCCACTTTCCCTTGGTTAAGAAGTATTTATCTATTATGTATCCAATCATACATCAAAATCTTGGTTTGAATTAAGGATCTATGTCTTTGATTATAACCTATTTCATTGTTTGACATTGGGTTTCTATGGTTGATAAATCTCTCACCTTGGAAACTGAATAGTGTGCTATCCCTCACAAGGGTTACTTTCTCACTTCTTGCATGATATCTCTTTTCCACAATAATATCTCTCGATATAATTTGATATATCCCTTTCTTTTACCCCAGGGGGCAAGGTATTTTCCTTCTTCCTCTATCTAAGGATATACTTTCCTTAGCTTAGTGGTATTTTTTTTATCATATAACATTATTTCCTTATAAAGATGTATGTTTTTTACTATGGATACCCTCTTATATAAGAGGTGATTGTCCTAGGTCATCACCTCTTCTTTATTTTGCAAACTATGCTTTTGATAAACTCTTTCCTTTGCTTTGGGTTAGAGTTTGACTCCTTCATTACGAGATTCCTCTTCCTCTTCATCGCAGGGGGCTTGATGACTGAATCTTTGGTACCTCTTTTCTTTAGAAGATGACATTTTATCCTAAGCACTCCTCTATGATGGGGGTCTCGTTGATAAGATCTCTTCCTTTTTGAGGATCCTTTTTTCTATAAGTGACATATCCATTTCATGATTATCTATGCTCTTGGACGTAAGGGTCAAGACTCTTCACTAAGAATATGGTATATATTATTGTTAGGCTGGATATCTCCTTACCTTGTGAAGTAGGTATCCTCGTTCTCTTCCTTATCCTGCCTAGTAGGTAGTCATGATAAGGAGGGGGGTATATATAGGGTCTCCCTTGTACTATATTTTACATTAATTTACATTTTACAACATGCTAAATCCTTGGAAGGTAACATACATAAGTTGCTAAATCCTGAAGGGACACACATTTTTACTTTTATTTTCGCTAAATTCTCGTAAGGTAACGCACATAAGTTGCTAAATCCTGAAGGGACACACATTTTTACTTTTATTTTTGCTAAATCCTCAGAATGTAATGCACATAAGTTGCTAAATACTAAAGAGATACTCACCCTTTTAAATTTTCAATATGCTAAATCCTTGGAAGGTAACGCACATAAGTTGCTAAATCCTGAAAAGACATGCATTTTATATTCATAGTGATACAAGAATGTGGATCTATGGATATTTCAAAAGCTGTCAGAAGATGCATTACAATTACAAGCACAATTTTTGGGTGAACCTGTTGGGCTCTCCATCCTTGGTGATTCATTCTAAGGTGGGTATCTTACTAGGTGAGGTAATCACTTTCCCTTTGATGACATGTAACTGATTGATTGTTTGATAATTTAAGTTGAAGATAATGTAAAGCATTAAATCAGTTAATGGTTTGTATTGTCATTGATGTCAAATTGATATCATCTGTATGGTTATGTACATAATGCCAAAGACTCTACAGAATCAATAGAGCAAAGGTTATGCTTTCATCAATGCATAAATGTCAAGTATTCACTAAGTGACAGATAACACCGACGGAGTGCACACCATCGGTAAAGGCAAAGAAGAAAAGTCACAGTGATACCCAACGAGCAGAAGATAGTGTTGCCCGACAAAGCAAAACCACAGGATGGCCGATGAGCTAAAAATAGAGTTGCTCAACGAGTAAAAATCTAATGATGCCCGACGGACGGAGATCCTGAAGCTAAATAGAGTCACGTTGACGAAAATTTCAGTTGTCACTGACAACTAACTGAAGAATTGACTAATAGAATAGAGAGTTTAGAAAATGACAAAATATCTAGCTAGCAAGAGCTAAAAGATATACTTAACTGGTTTTTTTCTTTGTTTTATTAGACCAGAGTTAAGTAATTGATTGAAAGAAGATTTGTACATTTGGCAAGAAGATAACTATGAGATAAATCAATAGTTATGATTTAAATCAAATTGGCTAGATTGCTTTTCACACCAAGAATCAAGAATCAAGAATCAAGAAACAATGAATATCATGTCTATATAAGAGACAAGCTTAATTCATTTTTGAAACACATTCACGGAAAGGGGATTAAGGGGAGTGAATGAAAAGAGGATGCTGAAGAGAAATTGATGAAGAAGAACTTCATACAGTCCTGATCAATCAAGTTGAAGGAGAGCTAAAGAATTTTGCAGACACCGACGAACAGTGAAGCACAGCATCACAGAGCAAAAAGTGTAGAGCACAAATAATTGAATTGATACATTGATCAGAGAGTTAATGTACTTAAATAGATCTGAAAATATGCAATTCAAAGTTGCATTAGAAATAGGTCATAGTGTTTCAGTTTAACCATTGAAGAATCAAGTCTCTTAACAGAGAAAGACTTAAAAGTCTTCTATATATTAAGGTACATCCCAAGGAGTGTCAAAAAGGTTGATTCATGAAAGTAGCATTGGACTTGCCCGATACCTATTGACAGTCGAAGAAGGAGGTTGATTCAAGGATGGTAGCAATAGATGCTTGATACTAAGTGACAACCTCTATGTATAAAATCCTCTAACAAGATTGTATTTAACAGTGTGTTTGTAACCTTTAACAGGGTTGTCTCCTAATAGGGCTCACTTTAGAAGAGTGAAATTTTGGGGTACCGGTCCCAGTGGTTTTTCCCTTAACAAGGTTTCCACATTAAAAAATTATGTGTTATGTGTGTATGATTCATTTCTTTATTGTTTTATATCTAACATAGTTAACACTGGGTTGATCGCTATACTCTGCTTATTTACTAAGTTTTGGTAAATAGTTATACTGCTCATCGGTAATCAAGAAGAATAAGGACAGATAAGGAAAACTGACAGACAGTCAAATCATTATAAGTATTTCATGGCATGCATCTTGTAGGGACTTAATAATCTGAGGTTTATTTGATTGGTGGTTAATGTTTGAAGGATAAATTTTTGAGGTCACTGATTCACCCCCCCCTCTTAGTTATTACTAACACCCTTCTCTCTCTTTCACTTTCATGCTAGTAGGATTAGATCATGAAGCTATGATATCTATAGTGTTGCTCTTGTCCTACTTATGTAATCATGTATGTTTCCTATGATTGATTGCTCTTTACTTCCATATATTTATGCATATATGTTGAGTTATAATACTTGGTCTAGGGGCTCATGTCCTTGAATTAGTGATGTTCTACCTCATTGTGATCCACCAGAGTCTTTCTTCTAACTTTACCGAAAGCATGTTCAATTTCCATACTTCTGCTAGAGTGGGGGCTTAATGTATCATCTTAAAATAGAAGCACTTCCATGATAAGAATGTTTAGCCCTCCTTAGGGGATGTTTTTTACCACTATCATACTTTCCCCTCATTTCTGCATCATCTCTTGCTTCTTTTCCTGTTTAGGACCCTGATTGGGCCTCTCCGGGCACCTTCTATCCCACCTGGCACATTTTCCAGGGGTTCTGACCCCCTAGGTCAAGGTCGACCTCAACCTTGACCTAGGTCAAGGTCAAAATAGACCTTGACCTAGGTTAGGGTCCACCTTGACCTTGACTTGGGCCCCCCTTCCAAATTTGGAAGCTTGTCAATTGCCAGAGGTCATCAAAAAATCATTTTCCCTCTTTCGGGTCGGGTGTTTTGGGTTCCAAAGCAGAAAATCCTAAATTATATTTAATATAGGTCCTCTTCTAGGGGCATGGGTCTAATTGGAATTTAATTCTCCTATGTTAGACTCTCTAGAATATTGTGCTCTAGTTTCATGTAAAAATAAGTTGTCTCCTCTCATTTTCTCTAAGCGATATTGAGCAAAAAGAAGTCTTGTAAGTGCAAAAAGATCTAACCAAGATTTTGTCAAGAAGAAAAAGGTTCAAGCATCCATTTTTATACATGTTATGAAGATTTCAAGGGGTTCAATTTTTCCTCTCAAGCATTCAAGTCCTCCATTGAAGATCAAGGATTCAAGCTTTCAAGCCTTTGAAGGGATTTGGTTCCAAAATGCAAGATTTATCATTCAAACCCTAGATCTAGCCATCATGGTGGTGTGCTCTTCCTTCAAGATCCTTTGTGCATCCTCAATACTTATTCATTCTCTTCAAGGTGGATTCCAAGCATAAAATCATGGAGGTTTATGGTTTCTATTGATTCCAAGCTTTCATATTTACATACTTGCTTACATTTGCATTACAATTACATATCTATTCAATATCATAGCTTCATTCTTAGATTCAATTCTACTACTTGCTAGCATTCTATAATTTATTGATTTCAAGGTTAATTCCTGAATTAGGGTTTGAATAAGGCAAACCCCTTCCCCCCAACAAACAAATCTCTTTTTCTTGTAGGTATAGGTTCAAGATTGAAGATTTGAACTCAGAGTTGGATACCCTTTTCACCAAATTATCGAGATCCGCGAACAGATTTTATGTCAGACCTGTGCAGGTCAAGGTAGAGATTATTGGGTTAGGGGTGAGATTTGTGGGTCAAGGTTGACCTTTTTCTCAAGATGGTGTCAGATCGGAAAAATATTTCTGGGTTTTGTTTGTCTCTACGTTCTGGTTTTGGATCATACATCAAATTTTTCAGAAACTGAGTACAGACCTCAGAAAATAACATTATTTGATTTGTAATATTTCAAGATTAGTGCATTTCTCCTATCCATTTCAATTCAAATCCTTAATCATTCTAAATCTATCACACATTTATGTTCATTCACACACATTTTAAGAGGGAAACCTAGGATCTTCTTCCTTTCTCTCATTTCCAAATGATCGATTCACTTGTGCATTGACCCTTCTTTTGGGTTAATCAACTTGGATCTTTCATTTGTACATTTGGGGTTAAAAGAGGAACATCTTATCTTCCTTCCCCCTATATAATTAATCACATTACAACAATACACATCCATACAAATTATAAATTAAATGTAAAGGTTAAGGAAATACAACACACCTAATACATAATCAATTTTCTTCCTTTACACCTTCTAAGCTTCCCATATTGGGATTCATCCTAACAAGTGAAGAATCGTCCACTAAGGAAACATGTGGGTTCAAATCCTATAGTCCTACACATGACTCATCGGCTACCTCGGTTTGAGAACTATAAGTGTGGATGACATCAACATCCATGTCAACTGTGGAAGGCTGAGAGAAGGAGTCCCATTCATACTCATATGAACTTGTTTATGAACTTTGACTAGGATGTTTACACCATGAAGGTTTAGGACATCTTGATGTGGAAGTTCTAGTGTCATTAAGGGTAACACCTTCTCTTTCCATTAAACGAACAAGATTCTTTCATTGACGTTATCTGAAAGGATCTTCTACATCTGATTCATCATGTTCTAAGGTTGCAACTGTCTCATGAGTGATTGGAATATCTTAATCTACCCAAAGGAGATTAGTGGAAGGGACCGAATCTTCACACATGTCTTGCTGATTTTTCAAATGAGGTATGTATTCTGGTTCATCTTCACAATTTGAATCATCAAGGATAAGAGTAGTGTTCTTGTTGCGATTCACAAATCCTAGGCCAACCATCTTTTTAGACTTGCATCCAAAAATATTATGATCCAGGGGTTCGGCTCTAGCATCCAATCTGTGACTAAGAGGGCCATGTCTAGGATAGCCCATCTGTTTGACAAAAGTATATCATCTTCCATAAGACTTAGGAGAGGGAGATCATTTATCATTGTGCATGTAATTCTCTTCTCTATAAATCCAGTCTCTAACAACTATCTCTTCTGTCTCATCTTGAATAGGCATTGAGGACTCTACAAACGTGCCAAATAAAGTCATAGATGAAGAAGAAGGTCTCATTTCTTGTGAAGTCTTTCCATAAGACCTAGGTGAAATTCATAGTGCTATGAGGGAGTTGAGTTGATACCCCCCATGCCAAGGTCTATTGACTTGAACTTGTCTTTACATTCAGCTAAGGTTGCATTGAAGTCTTCTACTTATCTATTGAGGGGAACATGAGCACCCATTGAAATTGAGTTAATAGATAAAGTGTTATCCCAAGGTATAGAAATATCTATTCCATTGTAAGGGAACTTAACACACTGATGATAGGTAGGCAACACTGCTTGCATATCATGAATCCACAGTTTGTCGAGTAAGATAGTATATGCAAGGGGGCTAGCGTCAACTATTTGGAATAAAACATCTTTTTCAATAGGGCCAATCGTAAAAGGAAGGACAACCAACCCCTCAGAACTTCTTTCTGCCTCATCATAGGCTTTGATGGTGATCTTTTTCTTGGTATCTATGACTTGTTTAGAATAACCCAACTTTTTCAAAAGACTCAAGGAACAAATATTAAGCCCAACACCCCCATCTATCAACACATGCCTAACATGGGTTTTGTGGATCATGAACTCAATATGAAGAGCGAGATTGTGTGGGTGGCTCAAATATTTATCATCATCCTCTGAAAAAGTAAGATAATGAGGGAAAGTAATATGTTTAACCATGTTCTGGAATTGATCAACGTCTAAGTTGTTGAGGATGTTCGCTGCACGCAAAGCATCCTCAAGGACTTTCTTGTGTCTCGGGGACAACTCTACGAGCTCAAAGATTCAAATCTAAGCTAGGGTTCGTTGCAACTGATCAACAAGATTATAGCTCAACTTAGGATTGAATGCTAGTTTTGAGGTGACATTTTTGGATGCCACTTGCTTTGGTTTTCTTGGTTGACTTGAACTGGGTCCTCTAATGACAAGGGTACCTTGACCTTGTGTGACAGCATTGAGAGTTTGAGATGACACTCTAGAGTTAGGACCCCTTAGCACCACGACGGGTTCTTCATCAAAGATAGGAGAAGAGTCCATGTCTAGATCATAACCATAGGGATATTTATCCCTCATCATGTTAACATTCTCTTCTACAACGTCAAGCATGTTGACAACATTTTTTGCATCTGTGTAAGTATAATTTGTTGGAGATTTACTTCTGACAAAAAGTTGATTGTATGTTTGTCATTGATGAAAACATATAATATACAACAGTGTTTTGTATGTACTTATCAAAATGATGATATCTATCCTTGTGCGATTATATTCATATTGTAGACATGTTTTTGATGTTGTTTTCATACATGTAGACTCAGATATTATGTTTCAGTTATGTTGTGCAATTCTGTGTGTGGCAGTTATAGTTTCTGATATGTATTTGTACAAAGCTGACGTTTTGCATTGGTTCTTGAGTTGCACCTATCTTTGGGATATGCGTGTGTATATTCAATATTAGTTATGAGTTGATGATAGTTATCTAAAGGCGCCAAACATGTTTCAACAAGATTGCAAAGTTAGAGTTAATTTGGTAAGGCTGACTTAGTGAAGCATCGTGTCTATTCAATTTATATTGTGCGGTTGTAATTATGCTTGCGTGATTAGTAAAGCCAACAAGGATGTTATGAAGAGTTGTCTAATAGGTCCCATGATCTCATACCTTGAGGAAGATAGTTATAACAAGTCATTTGTGCAATGATAAGTGTGAATGATAAGAGAAGAGACAAAAAATGTACAGAGCAGAATATCAGTTGTGTTTCATTCATCAAGGATCTATGTGAAGAATAAGTGAAAGATTACAATACACTGGAACTGATCAAGATAGCAGGTCTACTCTACAATTCATCATCAGATATAGTGCATATATGTTCTTCAGAAGGTTGTAGCCTTCACCATTAAAGCAGTGAGCTTTTGGATAGTGAGTCCTCACCCTTAACCAGGTTATTTGTAAAAGACTCCTAACAGGGTCAGACCCTTAACCAGGGCACTATACTTATTGCATTGTAAAGAATAACTCCTAACAGGGTTGCAAGATCTTCTAACAGGGATCATTATAAACAAGTATAGTTTATTGTGGGTGTTAATTCCCACCGAGGTTTTTACCATTTGGTTTCCCTGTAACCAAATTGTGGTGCTGTCTATTGTGTTATCTGAATGTGCATTTAATTTATTGTATTCTAGAGTTAATAAAAGAAAATAATTAAATTAACTAATAACTGATTCACCCCCCCCTCTCAGTTATCCTTTGGGACTATTCTAAAAATTGGTATCAGAGCCAAGTGCCTTGAAGAGAAATCCTAACAACTTAAGGTAGATCAGATGACATACTTCATAAAAGAGAGTCCTAAGTTTGATGGAGAAAATTATCTGGATTGGAAGAAAAAAATGATAACACATCTATAGTGTGTTGGTTTTGACATCTTTGAGATAGACACACAAGAAGTTGTTATTCCTACTGTAAAAGACCTATCAAGAGATGATGCTACTAGTAAACAGAAGGATACATTCATAGCTAATGCAGTTTCCAAAGAAGCCCTTATAAGCGCACTATCTGATAGTGAATTCTCTGAGATCAAGAAGGTAGACAAGGCATACACAACATGGAAGTATTTAGAAGACATGTTTGAAGGAGGTGTTCAAGCAAAGAATGCATGTAGGAAAACATGGAAAAATAAATACAATAGCCTTGAGATGTTACCTGAAGAAAACATCAGAGCTTATAATCAGAGGATAAATGAAGCAGTTTCTAGAATCATAAATAATGGTGGAGAAATATCAGAAGAAGATATAATGGACATGTTGTTGACTACTTAACATCAGACTATGAGAACAAGATCAGTATTCTAGAGGAAACCATGCAATTTTCACAAGACTTCAAGAGAGAGACTTTGATCAGTAAAATCTCTGCATTTGAGATATCAAGATTGAAGACTAAACCCAAAAGTGAAACAACCTTCAAATCTTCAGTCCATGGTAAGAAATCTCACATCTCTTGCAATAATGAGAAAGAAGTTGATGAAGAACTAGAAGAAATCATTTCCATGATTTCTAAAAGAGAAAAGAAAGGCAAAGGGAAATATGATGGTCACTTTGCATCCAAATGTCCTACAAGAGTAAAGAAATTCAGATCTGATTATAAACCTAAATAAAAGAAGGAATGCTATCAAGCTGAAGAAGGTGTAACTGATGAAGATTCAGGAGAAGATGAAATTGGATTCATTTCCCTTAAAGACATGGAAAAATTTCCTGAGCATATGGACATTGAAGATGAATAGAAAACATAGGAGTTAGCCCTAATTTCCAAAGCATACATCAGAACTAATTGGATCATTGACAATGGATGCTCTCATCACATGACAGGTGATAAAGATAGATTTTTTCATCTAGAAAAATAAAAAGTTGGTATGGTTATATTTGGAGATAACACTCCTAAACCTATCATAGGCAGAGGATCCATCACCCTGGATGGAAAGAACAAGACAAATTATGTTCTGTATGTTGATGGATTACATCACAATTTACTAAGTGTTGGACAACTACTTGACAAAGGTTATCATTTGGAATTCAAAGACAACAAATGCATTATTAGCAACAAAGAAGGAGACATGATTACATCAGGCTAAAAAACAAAAGGTAATGTTTTTTAGCTCAATTCAGATGTAAGTTGTTTTGTTGCAAAAGTAGATGACAATTGGTTATGGCATAAGAGACTCTGTCATATCAATTTTTATAATATAGTAAAGATAAGCAATGTCAAGAGTTAGATACCTTCCAAGTATTGCAAGACCAGTTGACACAATGTACAGGGAATGTGTTATGGGAAAGCATGTAAGGAGCTCTCTCAGAAGCAAGCAGAACTCAGCTGAAAACAAGTTAGACCTAGTGCATACGGATTTATGTGGTCCTACTCAAACAAGATCATACTACGGAGAAAGGTATTTCATTTTGTTTGTAGATGAATTTTCAAGGATGATGTGTGTTGCGTTCTTAAAGGAGAAGTCTGGAGCCTTTGAGAAGTTCAAAATATTCAAAGCCAAAGTGGAGAATGAATCTGGATTAAAACTAAAATGTCTGAGATCAGATAGAGGAGGAGAATTCACCTCCGACCAGTTTTATGACTACTGTGAAGAACATGGAATTAAAATAAAGTTGAGTGCACCTAGAACCTCACAACAGAATGGGATATTAGAAAGAAGGAACAAGATCATACTCGATACAACACACAGTACGATGATTGAAGGAAAAGTTGCGCACACCTATTGGAGAGATGCAGTCAATACAACAGTCTATACTATTAACAAAACACAACTAAGGCCAGGCGTGGATAAAACACCTTATGAAATTTGGTTTGGTAATGTACCTACAGTAAAATAATTTAGAATGTTTGGCAGCAAGTGCTACATCAAGAGAGATGATGGTCTTGGTAAGTTTGATGCTAGAAGCGATGAAGGTATTTTTCTTGGTTACTCTACTAAAAGCAAAGCATACAGATGTTTTAATTTGAGATTGAAGAAAATAATTGAAAGTACTCATGTAAAGATTGATGAGAAGTTCATGGTTCAAGAAAGGTACTATGAATATGCACCCATGATTGAGGATGAACCCAGGCTTAGCAGTAAAGACATTGTTATTGAAGAAAAGTTTGATTGCATTGATGTTTCTTGCAATGAACCTGAATCAAGAAAAGAAGTATCACAGATTACAGATGAGGATGTTACACCAAAAGTCTCAAAGTTCACATCTAGGTATCATTCAAAGGATGATATCATTGGAGATTAGAGAAGCAGTGTTTTGACTAGATCAAAAGCAAAAAGGTTAACAGTGGATGAAGAGGTATGTTTACTTTCAAAGATTGAACCTTTAAATGTTGAAGATGCTTGCAAGCCATCAAGTTACTCTTGGCCTATGCAAAAGTAAAGACTTCAAAGTATATCAAATGGATGTCAAATTTGCCTTTCTGAATGGTGACTTGAAGGAAGAAGTCTACATAGAATAGCCTGAAGGATTTAATCTATCAGATAAACCATACATGGTATGCAGATTGAAGAAAGCACTCTATGGACTTAAACAGGCCCCAAGAGCTTGGTATGAGAGACTAGATGGTTATCTTACCAAGATAGGATTTAAGTAAGGAGCAACAGATTGTAACCTATTCATAAGAGAGACACCTGATGGACTATTACTTGTTGTCATAGTTATTGATGACATTATCTTTGGAGGTAATGACAAGCTTAGTTTAGAATTTGCCAAAGAAATGCATAATGAATTTGAAATGAGTATGATTGGTCCTATAAAATACTTTTTGGGATTAAATGTAAAACAAACAGATAAAGGGATATTTATAAATCAGTCCAAATATGTGAAGGAAATACTGAAGACTTTTAAGATAGAAGACTGTAAACCAGTATGCACTCCTATGATAATATGAAGCAAGCTTTCTAAAGAAGATGATTCCGAAGTAGTTGACAAGACATTGTATAAGTCTATGATTGGAAATCTTATATATCTTACTCAATCCAGACTAGACATATCTAATGCAATTGGCATTGTTGGAAGATTTGTAGCTGAACCCAAGCAGAATCACCTAATGGAAATCAAGAGGATATTCAGATATCTAAAGGGAACTATAGACTATCATTTATGGTATCCTAAATTAGAGAATGTACAACTTCACATGCATACAGATGTAGATTGGGCAGGTTGTCTTGATGATAGGAAGAGTACTTCTGGAGGAGCAATATTTCTTGGAGATAGGTTGGTTTATTGGGTAAGCAAGAAGAAGAATTGTATCTCTCAGTCGACAGCAAAATCTGAATATGTTGCAGCAGCATTGAATTGTTCAACAATGGTTTGGATCAAGTAGATGGTTAAATATTTTGGTATATAGATTGAATATCCTATTGTTATTCACTGTGATAACACCAGTACTATCAACATGTCCAAGAACCCTGTGATGCACGCAAAGACAAAGCACGTTGAGATTAAATACCATTTTCTTAGAGAAAAAGTTGTAGATAATGAAGTTAAATTGGACTATGTGAGCACCAAATAACAGTTGGCAGATATTTTCACAAAGCCTTTATCAAAAGATACTTTTGAATATCTCAGTGAGAAGTTGGGAGTAATTCCCTCTCCTGAGTCTGATTAGATGAAGCAACAAGAACATCAGTCTAGAGTGACTGATGAATGGTTGACTACTCTACTTCTGGAGTAGTACCTGTGCCTAATTTCTTATGGCACCCTTTTCCATTGATGTCAAAGGGGGAGTATATAGTAAGGGGGAGCTTATACTCCGGGGGAGTATAAAAATAGACATAGGAGTTGCAGCAGTGTAGAGAAATCTTTGATGAGGATATTGAGAAGATTGTAAAAAGAAAGAAGACACCATATGTTGAAGATGTTTTTAATATCATATGTTGCCATCAATGTCAAAGGGGGAGATTGTTGGAGATTTACTTCTGGCAGCAAGTTGATTGTATGTTTGTCATTGATGACAACATATAATATACAACAGTGTTATGTATGTACTTATCAGAATGATGATATCTAGCTATGTGCGGTTATATTCATGTTGTAGACATGTTGTTGATGTTGTGTTCATACATGTAGGCTCATATATGATGTTTCAGTTATGTTGTGCAATTCTGTGTCTGGCAGTTACAGTTTCTGATATGTGTTTGTACAGAGCCGACATTTTACATTGGTTCTTGAGTTGCGCCTATCTTCAGGATATGCGTGTGTATATTCAAGATTAGTTATGAGTTGATGATAGTTATCTAAAGGTGCCAAACGTGTTTCAACAAGATTGCAAAGTTAGAGTTAATTTGGTAAGGCCGACTTAGTGAAGCATCACGTCTATTTAGTTTATATTGCACGGTTGTAATTATGCTTGAGTGATTAGTAAATCCAACAAGGATGTTATGAAGAGTTGTCTAACAGGTCCCATGATCTCATACCTTGAGGAAGATACTTATAGCAAGTCATTTGTGGAACGCTAAGTGTGAATGATAAGAGAAGAGACAAAAAATGTACAAAGAAAAATATCAGTTGTATTTCATTCATCAAGGATCTATGTGAAGAAGTGAAAGATTACAATACACTGGAACGGATCAAGACAACAGGTCTACTCTACAGTTCATCATCGGATATAGTGCATTTCTGTTCTTCAGAAGTTTGTAGCCTTCACCATTAAAGCAGTGAGATTTTGGACAATGAGTCCTCACCCTTAACCAGGTTATTTGTAAAAGACTCCTAACAGGGTCAAACCCTTAACCAGGTCACTGTACTTATTGCATTGTAAAGAAGAACTCCTACCAGGGTTGCAAGATCTTCTAACAGGGATCATTATAAACAAGTATAGTTTATTGTGGGTGTTAATTCCCACTGGGGTTTTTACCATTTGGTTTCCCCGTAACCAAATTGTGGTGTTGTATATTGTGTTATCTAAATGTGTATTTAATTTATTGTATTCTGGAGTTAATAAAAGAAAAGAATTAAATTAGCTGATAACTGATTCACCCCCCCTCTAAGTTATCCTTTGGGACTATTCTAACATAATTGACCTCAGCCTTGTCATTCTTAGGTTTAGAGGTTTCCCCCTTCTCATACTTGGGCAAAGGTTCTTTTAATGCCTTATGATCGGTGTTGGTGTTCAGTCCATCTACCTTAAGTTTTCCATTCTCAATGATATCTTGGATGATATGTTTAAGTTTCCAACAGTTTTCAATATTATGTCCAATGCCATTGTGAAATTTGCAAAAGGATTTCTCATCCCACCAATGTGGCTTAACATCAGGTATATAATGCTTTGTGAGATCTTGAGGATACGCAAGGTTGTTGGCAATGAGTGTTTTCAATACATCCTCATATGAATCACCAAGTTTTGAAAACTAACATCTCTCTTTCTTAGGTCTATCTTGGTATCTTGGCTTGTTCTCTTGTTGATTAGATGCATTGAGTTTCATGGCTTGAAAAACACTAGACAAGTAGAGAACATCTTGATCTTTGGGTTGGGAGGAGTCCACAACTCCATCATTGACCACTTGTTTGTTCCTATTCCAATGTGATTTCTTTCCTTTATCCTTGTTAGGGTTGTTGTTATTTTGACCATTGTTGTTTTTGTTGTTTCCATGTTTGGTCAAAATTCCTTGTTCTTTCAAAACATCCTCAATCCTACATGCGGTTTCAACCATGGTGTCAAAGGAATAAAAAACCATCTTCCTAACTTCATACTGCATTTCAGGAATCAAGTTGCTAACAAGGATGTCAATCTTCTCATTTTTAGGGATGGTCCTAGAGTAGCAAGAGCATTTTTGTCTCCACCTTTGCAAGAAAGTGACAAAGGATTCCCCTTTATTTTTCTATAAGTTGCATAAGTCCAACATGGTGATAGATCTTGAAAGGTTGTATGAAAAGTTTTGGACAAATTTATGGACAAGATCTTTGAAAGCCTTAACGGGGGGAGTTATGTTAGTGAACCATTCCATTGCTTGACCCTTAAGACTCCTTGGGAACAATCTCATGAGGTACGAGTTATCTTGATGGAACTCAAAACTCGTGGTATAGAATTGATGCTCGTGATCATGTGGATCTCCATTCCCATCATACTTGTCATATTGAGGGCTATCAACCTTTCCAGGGAAGTCTTTCATGCTAACACTTTTTTCAAAAGGATTAGGACAAATTGAATCAAGTGAGAATGAAATCTTGGGTGCCAACATCTTTTCCATCATACTCTTAATTTGTTTGATCTCTTCTTCTTGAGATGGACCTTGCTTCTTAATCTTCTTGTCCACATCAAAGTTGTAGGAGACTTTAGCACCCTTTTTTATTAAACTCTCTAGGAAATTATCTCTCCACATACTGTTGGAAGAGTGCTTCTTCATGAAGTCTTAGGATTTGAGATCAAAACTTGAGCTACTACCCCCATATTGTGAACCATGGTGAGCACGTTGTGAAGGTTGTCTTGAGTTCGTAAAAGGTGTTCGTCTCCTATAATGATCATGTCTTGAAGCCCTTCTCCCTCTAGGGAAAGGAGATCATGAAGGTGTTCTTAAACATTTTCCACTTCATGGATTCCTAGGAGGGGTGGATGGAGGAGAGTTGTTTCCACCACCAACACGCATGTTGTTAAATTGATCATTAAGTTGTTGAGCTAAGAGTCTATCTTGCTCTTCCTGGAAGGATTTCCTTTCTATCTCCAACAAGGTTTGTCTCTCCAACTCTAGGAGTCTAAATCGCTCTTCCTTTTTATCTTGTTCATCTAGGAAGGCTTTCTTTTCATGCTCAATTTTCTTAAGTCTTTAACTCGTGTATCTTGAAGATGTTTTGAGCGGTGAACTTGGTCTTGAATGTCTAAACAAGTCATTGGTGTATGTTGCATTCACACGAGTGTCATAAGGTTCATCATCTCGGTTTTCATGTTGTGATTTTTCTTCTTGATAGGCTTTCCTCTTACCTCTTTCATCCCTTTAGTGTGCGTCCAGATATCTAGTGGTGAACCCACAATAGTGGGTTACACTTTTTTGCCTAAATGAACATTGAAGTCTACATTTTGAAAAAAACTTTCAGATTCAGATGCATATTATCGTCAAACTGTTTGAAATTGGAAGATGAAGTAAACTAGAGTCTTTTAAGATTTTCTATCTAGATTCTAAATATATTTTTTTCTTTTTTGAATTTATTTGAATGGTTTTTTTTCTCCCACAAAAACTGTTATGTTGCTGAAAACATTATTTTCAAAAAGTTACATTGAATTCATAGAGCATAACTTTTTTCCTAAAATAGATATCAATGTGATTCTTTCAAATTTGGTTTTTTAACATCCATACGGAGGGCATGCAATTGGTTTGATTATTTTATCATGATTATTGCATATTTTATGAATTTTTGAAGTAGAGTAAACTGTAATTTTGACATACCTTGACTGCATAGCTTATAGCTTATTGTGTATTTATCGAAATTCAATTTTTTTTTTGATTGAAAGTAGAATCAAATTCGGAGGGCACTATTATTTTTCAATTTTTTTTTTCACTTTTCTACTATTTTTCATTGAACGTCAAACTTGGAGGTTTATGTTCGATAAAAAACCTACATTTGATGCACGTAAAAAAACATAGACATAATTAATTCAAAAATTGTCAAATCTATATTTGTTAGAAATTTTGTTCAAAGTACTTGCATGATGTAAAAGGATGTCTCTTTATTCTTCCATTTGAGCCCCGCAATTGAGCCTCGAAGCCCTGAAAACTGTAGATTTTTTGTTAGCCTCTGCAAATGGCCTCTAATCAGAGGGTTTCGATAGAAACTAATTAGTTTTGATCGAAACTACTTTCTATCAAAACTAATATTTTAGTTTAACATGGCTATGGGTAAAAACCCAAGTAAAATCTTCACTAGTTAGTTTCGATCAAAACTAAGCAAAAAAAGGTAGTTTTGATCGAAACTAAGAATGTTTCGATCGAAACAATCAGGTAGTTTCTATCGAAAGTACCCAACTAAATCATCCCACCTCACGGATTTTGTGAGGAATTGCTTCCTCCAAAAAAGTGTAACGCACTATTGTGGGTTCACCCCTAGTTGAGATAAGGGGTGATACTGGTCAACTTTCACGAGAGGAACTGCCAAACGAAATGGTATCTCTATGTTTTTCAAATATGTCATCAAGGCGTTTATCCATTTCTCCCCTCTCTCATCGAGTCATTGTGTAACTCATATCCATATCTGAGTGAGAAGATGCTAAGGGTGTACTCAACTCACTAAGGTTACTCTTGGAATCAAACCAAACTTCTGAGTTGTTCCTGGGTGATTGATAAAATATGGGTTCTTTTCCCTTACGTTTTGGGTGAGTTTGAACTAAGGGTAATTGGTTAAAGACTACTTGAGGTCGCTTTCCTTGATCTACTTGATCTCTTGTTGTAATTGACATGAAAGAAAAGGTAATAGGTGATAGGATGACCCTGAGAAATGTTGGTACCAAACCAAGATAATAAAAGCACTCACTTGTCCAAAAGAGAGGTGATAAGATAGAATTTTGCAAGAGGCGTAAACCAACACTGCCATAGAGGTGCCCAATAAATGGGTGAATACCATAACACATATGGATCATGAAGATGATTTACCCAATTTATATTGATTGAATTTGAATTTGTATGGAAGTGAATGGATAAGAGATTACTAAAAATCTCTAAGCGTGTTATCAAAGGATCCAAAGGTTTATCTTCTCAACAAAGACGGTTTCGAGCTCACCAACTCCAAGAAAAGTCACTCGTGAAATCAAAGATTACTAGTTCAAGAGGTTAAAACACAAGAATCCAAAGTGCAAATGGGCTTCTAACAGCAGGATAAGTGACCTAATCTAACCTAGATTGACCGAGGAAGACTGGAAATGACAGGATAACAAATAGAGCAAGTTGACATTTTAACACTTAAGAGTGCAGATTTTGAGTTGTTGATCATTTTGACGTTTGCTTTGATGTTTGGTGTATGTTTTGATGTTTCATTCACACAAGACACATCAAGCAGATTGGTTTGTTGTAAAAAGAATAGTCACACAAAAACCTAGGTAAGCCAGGGCAATATCTGTTGAATTCCCACTTGAACCGAAGTTCAGCCATGCCTACTCATAGTGGATAACTTAGAAGCTTGGAGGCATGGGCTCCTCCTTACAGTGCACTCACTTTTAAGGCACACCAAGCTTTGAATCCCAAGGGTAATCACTTCCCAAGCGACTGTTGTCTCTACTAAGAGCCATGAAAATGTGGGACGTCTTAGTCGGTCTCTGACCTTCCGCGCCAACAGATAGAGGGTTTTTGGATACTACAACAAAGTTCTTTAGTCAAGGCATCTGTTTAGGTGGTTATACTTGCGGTAGATTAGCTCTGTTATAGAGGCCTCCCAACCTACAAGGGTACTAAGGGAGATCTTCTTCCAGGTATAACACAATCAACACCTGTTCACTATGAGATTAATCACAATGACATTTTTTATATACCGATTTGGAAGGGCTTGGCTTTAGCCTATTACCGATTGGGCAATTCACTCTCACCGACTCTGTTAAAGCTCTCGGGAGGTAGCCACGCTAAAGGATTTGTATGAATTTCTCTTACACACAAGATCCACAAAGGCGAGGGGAGAGGATACATCCATGCAATTTATTGAGATTACAAAACTAGAAGACACATCAAGCAGAATAAGAAAATGACAATAATGTTTTTAGATTTCTGCTCATCCCAAAAGGGCGAGAGCATAGTTTCCTGACATTATTGCCATCCCTAAAACACCAGATAGAAGTTCATTTTAAAAATTCTTGCATGTGTGTTCCTATTTTAATAAAACAAAAATAAGATGCAAGCACAATGTTTAGCATTCTATCGATCAAGGCAACCTGCAAAACCACTGTTAGGCTGTAATCAACAAGATAAGCTAAAGAACAACAAAGCCCAAAACTTGTTAGTGTTAGAAAAATAAAAAAATCATAAATCTGATCGCATATTCAAAAACTAGATGAAAAATAACACACTTTCAAAAAAAGAAGCACCCAAAAAGGTTACCGTATGAGCCCGTACGAGGCTCCAAAAGTTAAAAAATGAAGGATTAGACAGGTACAGTGATCAAAACCAGCCATTTCTGGTAAATATGGAATCCAAAACCAGAAAATAACTCAAACCTAGTAATCTTTAGAAAATTATACCCCAAAAAAAATTGCACTCAATTTGGATCAAATATGGGCAAGATATGATCATTTGAAGTTAGACTATAAAACCAAAAAGCTCAATGGTGAAGACAAAGACTTTTCAAACCCTGCTGATGTCAGCAAACTGCGGTATTAAAATTGACGGTTTTGTGACTGTCACAGGAGTCCATGCAGAATGATGGTTTGATGACCGTCAAATTTAACACACTAAAAAAAATCTTTTTTATTTTATTTTTTAATTTTTTTTTCATATTTTTTTTTCAAAAATTTGCCTTGGGCTATGTGCAGAAAAATCCAAAATCTACCTCCATTTCTGTGCAATGGGTCGTATGGCTTCTTCAGGCAATTTTTTTTTGCCACAGATTTGATTTTGGGCAAAGATAGGCGTGTTTATAGTCATTTCACACCGAAACGATGAACCAGACGCAGTGGTGGAGTCAGATTCAACTCAAAGTGGATGAAAAATAGAATTGAAAGAAAAAGTTAAAATGAGGCCAAAAATTGAATATTCTACTCCACGGTGGGTGCCAAAAATGTGTGCTAAAATGTTGACACACTTCTATGAGTCATTATATCCAAGATTGCTCAAGAATGAGGTCTCAAATGGTGACTCATAGCTCTTTATTCATGGAGTGCAAGGGTTTATAATGGAGGCCCTCAGTTTAGATCTAGTTTGTGCCCATGCAAGTACACCATAAAATGAGAGATTCAAAAAGGAAAAGAAAGAGTGCTAGTCTCCATGATCATAAAATATGCATGCAAAGGAAAATTGAAGCTATTCTATATGATAACAATGCATGAAAGCAAACTAATCTATGAAAGGAAATACACATGCAAGATTATTCTATGAAATGAAATATGAATCTAATCTAACATGCAAATGAAAGAGTAATCTAAATGGATTTTCATGGATGCATGAGAGAAGAAGACAAGAAAAGAGAAGTCGCAATGTTCAAGCTCAAGTGCTCAAAATCTCCTCCAAAATCGCTCTCCAAACCTGCAGCATAACAATAACATAAAATTTGGATTCTAAATGAGAAAGAGAGGGCTCCTTATAAAGGAAAGTGTGGAGAGGAATGCATCCTCAAGAGCAATGTGGGATAAATCCCTAAAAAGGAAAGTAAGAGGAAAAAACCCACCACTTAGAAATATGTGCATTCAAAGTGTAGAGAAAAAATGAATTTTTAATTATTTTTATTTAATTTATTTGATTGATTTCATTTTTTCATCACAAAGAGAGATTTAGGTGAGGATTTTATTTATTTAATTAAAAGAGGGATTTTCTTTTAATCAAATAAGATTGTTTTATTTAATTAAAAGGGATGTTTTCTTTTAATTAAATAAGATTATTTTATTTAATTAAAAGGGATGTTTTCTTTTAATTAAATAAGTATTATGGATAAAATGGTCAAACCTTAGGAAATATTGAAATAATTGAATTAATTACGATTTGATCAAGGAAATTGATTTAAATTGAAAATATTGCAAGGCATTGATTCAAGAAATTGATAAATTGATTCCGTCATTTGATAAATTGAAGAATGGGGGCCCATAGTCTAGGCGACCATTTTAGGGTGCATACATTTGCCCCTCTTTGACTAATGTGTGATCTTTATGGGAACACATGTAGTCAAAGAATGTAGTTGAAGTGTGAGATCGATTTGGGATCATAAAACATCCCAGACGTGTGATCGATGGACGGGAATACATTAGGACAAAGATAAACTGATTGAAAAAGACAAAGTCAACACCCGTGTAAATAAGTAATTGACATGTCTAAGATAAGAATTTCAAGCAATTTTCAGAGGAGAGTTTGAGCACTTGAGCTTGAACATTGCAAATTATCTTTTCTTGTCTTCTTCTCTCATGCATCCATGGCAATACATTTAGATTACTCTTGCACTTGCATGTTAGATTAGATTCATATTTCATTTCATAGAATAACCTTACATGTGTATTTCCTTTCATAGATTAGTTTGGTTTCATGCATTGTTATCATATAAAATAGCTTCCATATTCATTTGCATGCATATTTGATGATCATGGAGACTAGCACTCTTGACCTAAAATTGAAGTCATAAAAAATGATCAACGGTGGATGCCAAGAATGTGTGCTAAAATGTTGACACACTTCTATAAGTCATTATATCTAAGATTTCTCAAGAATGAGGTCTCAAATGACAACTCATACCTCTTTATTCATGGAGTGCAATGGTTTATAATGGAGGCCCTCAGTTTAGACCTAGTTTGTGCCCATGCAAGTACACCATAAAATGAGAGATTCAAAGAGGAAAAGCAAGAGTTCTAGTCTCCATGATCATCAAATATGCATGCAAATGAAAATGGAAGCTATTCTATATGATAACAATGCATGAAAGCAAACTAATCTATGAAAAAAAATACACATGCAAGATTATTCTATGAAATGAAATATGAATCTAATCTAACATGCAAGTGCAAGAGTAATCTAAATGGATTGTCATAGATGCATGAGAGAAGAAGACAAGAAAAGAGAAGTTGCAATGTTCAAGCTCAAGTGCTCAAACTCTCCTCCAAAAATTGCTCTCCAAAACCTGTAGCATAACAATAACATAAAATATGGATTCTAAATGAGAAGGAGAGGACTCCTTATAAAGGAAAGTGTGGAGAGGAATGCATCCTCAAGAGCAATGTGGGATAAATCCCTAAAAATGCAAGAAAGAGGAAAAAGCCCACAACTTAGAAATATGTGCATTCAAAGTGTAAAGAAAAAAAGAATTTTTATTTGATTTATTTCCTTTTTTCATCACAAAGAGAGATTTAGGTGAGGATTTTATTTATTTAATTAAAAGAGGGATTTTATTTTAAATAAGATTATTTTATTTAATTAAAAGGGAATTTTTCTTTTAATTAAATAAGATTATGGATAAAATTATCAAACCTTAGGAAATATTGAAATAATTGAATTAATTACGATTTGATCAAGGAAATTGATTTGAATTGAAAATATTGCAAGACATTGATTTAGGAAATTGATAAATTGATTATGTCATTTGATAAATTGAAGAATGGGGGCCCATAGTCTAGGCGACCATTTTAGGGTGCATACAGATAGAGGAGAGCATAGTAAGTTAATACGCTGAAAGATTGTAAGTTCTTGCAGATAGTTGTAAGTGGGTAGACAGAGATTGCAGATTGCTTGGTGGCTTGCGAGCACAAGTTGAGATTTGGTTTCTTCCACTTAGCTATAGGGTAGATGGATAATGTTGGATCCTGTGAGATCTTGTTGAATATGTTGATGTAATTGGCCCTAACCGAGAAGGCCTTATAACCTGACATATTGCATGTAATTAGAATTCTGAGATAATATAAAGTTGATTTTGATATATCTTGTGTTGAGTTGTTTTGCTGTGTTGTTCTTGTTGTTGGCTGCAAGTTTGGACAGTCCTTTATTGGATCCTCCAAGCTTGGACTGCATCAAAAACACAAACCAAACAGAGAAAAAAATTCTGAAATTAGATATTGGATACGTTGATTTCAAAAGAATAAAAATATTTCTAGACTACACATAACATCTTAAGAAGAATGTTTTTGTAATGATATGACAGCTAGGTCTGCCAACATTTTTTGTTACTTTCACTAGTACTAAACAAAATTGGGGTCCACTCACAAGTACAATTCAATAATTATATGATGTACACCGCTCAAAAGTACAAAAAGAACAATATGACAGTGAAAAATAGAGTGATAAATTTCATCTAATCAAGAAAGACCTAGTTACTTGTGCATGCTATTATAGACATAGAATAACTGCATTGAAAAACTGATATTAAGAGATGATACTTTATTTGGAAATGTCGTAGATTATTTTTTCGTAGCCGAATTTCAAAATTGAGGAAATGAACATGATCATTTCCTCTTGTGGGTAATAAATGCACCAATATACGAGAAAGACAACAATACATATATCATAAAATTTATCAACAAGTACCTTACTTGCAACACCGACCATTTACAACTTGATCTTCATCTAGTTCACACGCACCACCATACAATGCAATGTAGAAGATAAAAAAAGATAGCTTGTAGATATAATTTCCCTTTCCCACCCCTACAAGAGAAAATAATACTTGAACCACTGCCAGAGAAGAGAGAAGCAATAATTTCAAAGGCAACTAAAATCTTGATGTAGGAGCATCTTGGGTGTAAGAGAAATCTTGCATCACCCAAAAATATTTCCTGGTTTCTTTTTAATAAGAGTTATTTTGTACAGAGTTTCTATTTATGGAAAGTTACTATTTATAGTAAGTTTGTTATTGGAGCTCATAATGTTTTGTTTTCTTCTCTGGAGGTTCACTTTGTTTTTATCAGCCTGCCAGTAAAGTTTCATTTGCAGATCAAGTCTAGTTTTGTATATGTTGAATATTTTTGGTATTGGGAGTAGGGTACATAAACTTTGAACTCAGTTTTGAAGGCTTTAGAGGCTTTGAATGGGGTTGAAACCTTAGGTGACTGGAGCTTGCGAATAAAATACATTGTAGAGCACTTCGTGGAATATTTGAAATGGGGTTACGGTGGCCCATCAGGTCAACGGGTGATGAGTTATGGTCTCCGGAAGTTACGCTACCTGAACTTGAAAAGGTTAAAGTTCCTTCAAAATTTCTTTTTGGGTTCCAAAGTTGTTTGTGCATATTCTAATGTAATAAAAATGAATAATAATATCTCAGGTATTATCGGCCTCAAAATTTAGGGTTTGATTTCTAGAATCTTCTTGGGCGGTTAAAGTTGCCTATATATTGAAGGCCCGTAGGGTTGTCTAGGGCAGTTCTGGGTTATGCAACTAGTGGCTCTGGCTTGCAGAATATTGTAATAGAATGCCCATGTGTCTATGGATGTTATATTTTTGAATGTGCATGTTATATTTCAGAATATGGTAATTCTATTTCATTGAGGACAATAGAAAGCCCATTTCCTGTTATTTTGAATTTTGTTGTGTGTTTGTGTTAATAAGGGAGTACCCTTCATCAAGTGGTATCAGAGTGGGAGTTCTTGGATGTGTAGAAAAATCTCTGACTGTGAGATAGTTTGCACTAGGACTATGTTTGTAGGTTTGCATGATAAGAGCTGAAAATGCCTCCATGAAGGAACCGTGGTGGGAGAGTTGCAGGTGTGACAAAAGAGGGTTTTAGAGTCCTCCAGAGACAAGTGCAAGCATTGCAAGAGGAGCTGCGTAGAGGAATGAATATTGTGGTTAGAGATAAAAGTGAAGAGGAATTCAAAGAAGAAGGAGAAGGTGAATAGGAAGCACCAGAAGCGCCTAGATATCCTGAACATGATATGCTTTTGAGGGCCATTTCCAAGATTAGAAAGAAACCCAAGATTGAAGTTCCCACATTTTCAAGAAATCTTAACCCAGAGGAGCTGATCGATTGGATCAATTATATAGAAGAATATTTTGAGTATGAAGATGTCAAAGATCCAGATCGGGTCAAATTTGCAAAGGCGAAATAGAGGGCCCATGCCAAAATTTGGTGGCAAAAGATTTAGTTGGAGCGGAATAGAAGAGGAAAAGAGAAAATCACAAGATGGGACCGAATGGTGGAGAAGTTGAAGAGACAATTCATTCCCATTGATTATGATCTTGATCTGCTAAATAAAATGCAAGGGTTGAAACAAGAAAAAAAATTTGCGTAGGAGTATACACAAGATTTCTACCGAGTCCTCATTAGAACAGGTCATGCGAAACCTGAGAAGGAAAAAGTTGCCCGCTATCTTTATGGATTGCAGCCAAATATTCAGGATGAGTTGAGTATGGTTAGAATGACCACCATTGACTCTAAGAGTGGAAGAGAAGCTTAACAAGAAGTTTGAAAGCAAGCAAGCTGGAAGAGTTTGTGGTGAAAGATCTGACAGACGGTCTTATGGAGGCCGAAATAAAGATCAGAAAAGGAATGGATGATATTATGGATTTTTTGAGTGAAGCTTTGTATTTTGAAAAGATAGACCTAAAGAGTGGATATCACCAAATCAGGATCACAGAAGGATATGAATGGAAGATAGCCTTCAAGACAAAGGAGGGCTTGTATGAGTGGTTAGTCATGCCTTTTGGGCTAACCAATGCACCAAGCACATTCATGTGGCTCATGAATGAAGTACTAAAAGAATTTATGGGTAAGTTTGTCATTGTTTACTTGGATGATATTTTGATCATTAGTAAGATGTTGGAAGAATAAATAATGCATATTCGTAAGGTGTTTCAGAGGTTAAGGGAAGAGAAGTTGTTGATTAATCTGAAGAAGTGTAGTTTTGTGAAGAAGGAGTTAGTGTATCTGGGATTTGTAGTCTCAACAGAAGTTCTAAAAATAGACCCAGAGAAGGTGAAGGCTATCCTTGAATGACCTACCCCAAGGAGTGCTACTGAGGTAAGATCTTTTCATGGTTTGGCTAGCTTTTACAGAAAATTTATTTGAAGTTTCAGTAGTATCTGTGGACCCTTGACTGAAACAATGAGAGGGGATAGAAAAGAGTTTAAGTGGACTCTAGTGGTAGATAAGAGTTTAGAATTGTTGAAAATAAAAGTTATAGAATAGCCTGTTTTAACACTTCCATATTTTAATAAAGTGTTTCAGGTAGACTGTGATGCTAGTTGTAATGCTATTGGAGTCATTTTGAGTCAAGAAGGTAAACCCATTGCTTATTTTAGTGAGAAGTTGAATGATGCCAAGAGAAAATATTTTGTTTATGATCAGGAGTTATATGCTATAGTTCAGGCATTAAGGAAGTGGATACATTATCTTTTTCCAAAAGAGTTTGATTTATTAACTGATCATCAAGCTTTACAATATTTGAATAGTCAAGGAAAATTGAATCAAAGGCATTTCAAATGGGTTGAGTTTTTACAGAGTTACACTTTTGTTTTAAAACACAAGAGTGGGAAGTATAATAGGGTTGCAGATGCCCTTAGTAGAAGACTAATTTTGCTAACAAAGATGCAGATGGAGGTTGTTGGGTTCAAGGAACTCAAGAGTTTGTATGCCGAAGATCCTGATTTTGGCGAAGCTTGTAGAGAACCTGTTACTCCAGATAGAACCAAATGGTTGGATTTCATAATCTAGGATGATATGTTGTTTAGAGGTAGTCAGTTATGCATTCCAAAGAGTTCCATGAGGGAGAATCTAATCAAAGAAAGCATAGTGGAGGACTGGTTGGACATTTTGGGCGAGATAAAACCATTTCTCTGGTTGGTGAGAATTATTATTGGCCACAGTTGCAACAAGATGTTAATAAATTTGTACAAGGTTGTAGAGTATGTCAGATGGAAAAAGGAGTGAAGAAGAATACAAGGTTATATAAGCCATTACCTGTACTAGAGAAGCTATCAGAGGATATTAGTATGGAATTTGTTCTTGTCCTACCAAGAACTCAGAGAGGGTGTGATTCCATCTTTGTAGTGGTGGATAGGTTTTCAAAAATGGCACATTTCATTCCTTGCAAGAAGACTAATGATAATGTTCATGTAGCAAAATTGTTTTTCAGGGAGGTGGTATGACTACATGTCCTACCAAAGAGCATAGTTTCAGATAGAGAAACCAAGTTTGTTGGGTACTTTCGGAGAACCTTGTGGAAAAAGTTGAAGACAGATTTGAAGTTCAGCTCAACACACCATCCACAGACTGATGGACAGATAGAATTTGTGAATAAGAGTTTGGGAAACCTATTGAGATGCTTGGTTGGAGATAAACCAAAGGGATAGGATTTGGTTTTACCATAGACATAATTTGCATATAATAATTCAGTCAATAGGAGCACTGGTAAATCACCATTCCAGATACTATATGGAAGTAGTCCCAGAAATGCATCAGAATTAAGAAAGTTGGACAAAGGAGAGACAAGTAGCATTGAAGCTAAAGACTTTGCAGAGCACTTGAAGAATTTGCATGAGGATGTGAGGCAACATATTAATAAAATAAATACACATTACAAGGCTAAGGAAGACAAGAAAAGGAGGCATAAGGAATTCTAGGTGGGAGATGAAGTCATGGTTCATTTGAGAAAGGAGAGATTTCCAGTAGGGACATATAATAAGTTAAAGATGAAGAAGTTTGGACCATGCAAAATATCGAAGAAGCATGATTCAGGAAATGCTTATGAAGTAGAGTTTCCCAGTGAACTCAATATTTCATCAATATTTTACATTTTAGATTTGAAAGAATATCATGAGGGAGGTGTTGAGGATCATATCACACAAGCATAGTGGAATATTCTAGCAACTACTTCATCTAAAGAGGATATTGAAGACATTTTAAATAGCCATGTTTGCAGAAGCACAAGGAACATGACATATGAAGAATATTTGGTCAAATGGAAAGGATGACATGTAGAAGATTCGTCATGGTTATCAAGGGAGGAGGTTAACCGTCTTGATTTTCCTTTGACCACCTGAGACGTGACAGGGTCACTTCTCAAATTACCCTAGGTGTCTGATACAGGAGCATTCTGGGTGTAAGAGCAATCTTGCATCACCCAAAAATATTTCCCGGTTTCTTTTCAATAAGGGTTATTTTGTGCAGAGTTTCTATTTCTGGAAAGTTACTATTTTTAGTAAGTTTTTTTTTTGAGCTCAAAATGTTCTATTTTCTTCCTTGGAGGTTCACTTTGATTGTATCACCCTTCCAACAATGTTTCATTGTAATATCAAGTCTAGTTTTGTAGATGTTGAATATTTTCGGTATTAGTGGGAGGGTACAAAAACTTGGAACTCAGTTTTGAAGGCTTTAGAGGCTCTGAATGGGGTCAAAACCTTGGTTGACTGGAGCTTGAGAAAGTTGGGCATTGTAGAGCACTTTGTGGCATTTCCAAAATGGAATTATGGTGGCCCATCAGGTCTAGGGCATTTGTGGGTTATGCATGTGGTGGCTTCGGCTTGTAGAATATTGTAATAAAATGCCCATGTGGATATGCATAATACATTTATGAATGTGCATGTTATATTTTAGAAAATTGTAATTCCATTTCATTGAGGATAATAGAAAGCCCATTTCATGTTATTCTCAAATTTTGTTGTGTGTTTGTGTTAATAAGGGGAGTACCCTTCATCAAATGGTATCAGAGCGGGATTTATTGAGCATGTAAATAGATTTCCAATTGTGAGGCAGTTTGCACCAGGACTATGGTTGTGGGTTTGCGTGATAAGAACCAAAAATGCCTCCATAAAGGAACCATGGTGGGAGAGTTGCAGGTGTGACAGAAGAGAGTTTTAGAGTCCTCCAGAGACAAGTGCAAGCATTGCAAGAGGAGCTGCATAGAGGAATGAATATTGTGGTTAGAGATTAAAGTGAAGAGGAATTTGAAGAAGAAGGAGAAGGTGACCAGGAAGCACCAGAAGCCCCTAGAGATCCTGAACATGATAGGCTTTTGAGGGCCATTTCTAAGATTGGAAAGAGACCCAATATTGAAGTTCCCACATTTTTGGGAAATCTTAACCCAGAGGAACTGATCGATTGGATCAATGATATATAAGAATATTTTGAGTATGAAGATGTCAAAGATCTAGATCAGGTCAAATTTGTGAAGGCCAAACTAAAGGGCCATGCAAAAATTTGGTAGTAGGAGATTCAGTGGAGAGGAATAGAAAAGGAAAGGAGAAAATCATAAGATGGGACCGAATGGTGGAGAAGTTGAAGAGAAAATTCATTCCTATTGATTATGAGCTTGATCTGTTGAAGAAAATGCAAGGGTTGAAAGAATTGGGAAAATTTGTGCAGGAGTATATAGAAGAGTTCTACCGTGTCCTCATTAGAACAGGTCATTTAGAACCTGAAAAGGAAAAATTTGCCTTCTATCTTTATAGATTGTGACCAAGTATTCAGGATGAGTTGAGTCTAGTTAGAATGACTAGCATTGAAGAGGCATACCAGTTTTTCCTAAGAGTGGAAGATAAGTTAAACAAGAAGTTTGAAAAAAAGCAAGCTGGAAGAGGTCATGGTGGAAGATCCAGTGGATGGTCTTATGGAGGCCGAAATGAAGATCATAAAATGAATGATGACTCAAGTAGCAGTCAGAATCAGAGGGGAAATAATTTAAATCATTCCCGTGATCAAAATAATAGGGATCAGAGAGGAAGGGGAAGAGGGAAAGGACCAGGAAGAGGAGGTTTTCGTGGGACATGTTTCTATTGCGAAGAAGGACATCGAGTCTATGAATGCCCACAACATCAAGGAAGGACATACATGAGGACTGAAGGCTATGCATGAGTTGCGTGTGCAATGAAGAAGCTCAATCAGAACACTTAGATGATGTTGAGAGAGGCGAAGCCTTAGTTGTCAGTAGGATCTGGATAAATGAAGAGAAGATCTCAGATCAGAGGAAAAGCCTATCTCACACTAGATGCAAGTGTGAGGATAAGTGTTGTGATGTGATTATTAATGGTGGAAGCATTGATAATCTGGTATCAGAAGAAATGGTCACACAGTTGAAGCTGAAAAGGGAAAAACACTCATGTCCATACAAAATTTCCTGGGTGTAGGGTGACCACAAGGTCTTGATAAATGAATAGTGCTTAGTGAAGTTCAAGATTGGAAGTTACTGAGATGAGGTACTTTGCGATATCATCCCTATGGATGCATGTCATTTGTTGTTGGGAAGGCCTTAGCAGTTTGACAGGCATGAATAACATGATGGTTGTGCTAATAATTATTCTTTGACAAAGGATGGAATCCGACACAAGTTGAAGCCATTGAAGGAAACAAGAGAAGAGGTATGTAGTAATGCCAGGATATGTTTAGTTGATAGAAGAAAGTTATTATAATGTATGAGACATGAGCATACATTTTTTTCCCTAATTCCAAAAGTGGGTAAAGAAGAAATAGAAGATGTACCTGCAGAAGTTGCATACTTATTGGAGGAGTTTAAGGATATTGTTTATGGTAATGACTTTATGGATTACCACCAGTACGAAGGATCATTCATTAGATGGAATTGATTCTAGGGGCCAATTTTCCAAACAAGGGCACCCATGGGATGACTTTAGCAGAGAGTGAGGAATTGAATAAACAAGTGCATGAGTTGTTGCAGAAGGGATTGATCCGGGAGAGTTTGAGCCCATGTCTTGTACCAACGGTATTAGCACCAAAGAAAAATGGAGAATGGATGATGTGTATAGATTCTTGGGCTATCAATAAGATCACTATCAAGTACAGATTTCCCTTGCCAAGAATGGATTATATTATGGATTGTTTGAGTGGAGCTTTGTATTTCACAAAGATAGACCTAAAGAGTGGATATCACCAAATTAGGATTGGAGAAGGAGATGAGTGGAAGATAGCCTTCAAGACAAAGGAGGGCTTGTATGAGTGGATAGTCATTCCTTCTTGGCTAAATAATGCACCAAGCACTTCATGTGGCTCATGAATGAAGTACTGAAAGAATTTCTGGGTAAGTTTGTCATTTTTTACTTGGATGATATTTTGATCTTCAGTAAGAGATTGAAAGAATATATAATGCATATTCGTAAGGTATTTGAGAGGTTAAGGGAAGAGAAGTTGTTGATTAATCAGAAGAAGTGCAGTTTTGTGAAGGAGTTAGTGTATCTGGGATTCGTAGTCTCAGCAGATGGTCTAAAAATGGACCTAGAGAAGGTGAAGGCTATCCTCGAATGGCCTACCCCAAGGAGTGCTACTAAGGTAAGATATTTTCATGGTTTGGATATCTTTTATAGAAATTTTATTCAAAGTTTCAATAGTATCTGTGGACCCTTGACCGAAACAATGAGAGGGAATAGGAAAGAGTTTAAGTGGACTCTAGGGGCAGATAAGAGTTTTGAATTGTTCAAAAGAAAATTTACAGAACAACCTGTTTTAGCACTTCCATATTTTAACAAAGTGTTTCAAGTAGACTGTGATGCTAGTGGTAATGCTATTGGAGCCATTTTGAGTCAGGTTGGTAAACCCATTGCTTATTTTAGTGAGAAGTTTAATGATGCCAAGAGAAAATATTATGTTTATGATCAGGAGCTATATGCTATAGTTTAGGCATTAAGGAAGTGGAGACATTATATATTTACAAAAGAGTTTGTTTTATTTACTGACCATCAAGCTTTGCGATATTTGAATAGTCGAGGAAAATTGAATCAAAGGCATTTGAAATGGATTGAGTTTTTACAGAGTTACACTTTTCTTTTGAAACACAGGAGTGAGAAGTCTAATAGGGTTGCAGATGCCCTTAACATAAGACTAATTTTGCTGACAGAGACGTAGATTGAGGTTGTTGGGTTCAAGGAACTCAAGAGTTTGTATCCCGAAGATCCAGATATTGGTGAAGCTTGGAAAGCTTGTAGAGAACCTATTACTCTGGATATAACCAAATGGTTGGATTTCATAATCTAGGATAATATGTTGTTCAGAGGTAGTCAGTTGTGCATTCCAAAGAGTTCCATGAGAGATATTCTAATCAAGGAAAAGCATAGTGGAGGAGTGGTTGGACATTTTGGGCAAGATAAAACCATATCTCTGGTTAGTGAGAATTATTATTGGCCACAGTTGCAGCAAGATGTTAAGAAATTTATACAAGGTTGCAGAGTATGTCAGATGGAAAAAGGAGTGAAGCAGAATACAAGGTTATATCAGCCATTACCTATACTAGAGAAGCCATGGGAGGATATTAGTATGGAATTTGTTCTTGGCCTACCAAGAACTCAGAGAGGGCATGATTCCATCTTTGTAGTGGTGGATAGGTTTTCAAAAATGACAAATTTAATTCCTTGCAAGAAGACTAATGATGTTGTTTATGTAGCATAATTATTTTTTAGGGAGGTGGTACGACTACATGGCTTACCAAAGAGCATAGTTTCAGATCGAGACACCAAGTTTGGGTACTTTTGGAGAACCTTATGAAAAAATTTGAAGATATATTTAAAGTTCAAGTCAGCACACCATCCACAGACTGATGGAAAGACATAAGTTGTGAATAGGAGTTTGGGAAACCTGTTGAGATGCTTGGTTGGATATAAACCAAAGGAATGGGATTTGGTTTTACCACAGGCAAAATTTGCACATAATAATTTAGTCAATAGGAGCATTGGTAAATCACCATTCCATATAGTATATGGAAGTAGTCCCGGAAATGCATCAGAATTAAGAAAGTTGGACAAAGGAGAGATAAGTAGTGCTGAAGCTGAAGAATTTCACCAGTATTTAACATTTTAGATTTGACAAAATATTATGAGGGAGGTGTTGAGGATCATATCACAGAAGCACATTGGAATATTCTAGCAACTACTTCAGCTACAAAGGATATTGAAGATATTTTGGACACTCGTATTGGAAGAGCACAAGGAATAAGATATATGAAGAATATTTGGTCAAATGGAAAGGACGACCTGAAGAAGATTCATCCTGGCTATCAAGGGAGGAGGTTAACCGTCTTGGTTTTCCTTTGATCACCTGAGACGTGACAGGGTCACTTCTAAAATTAACCCGTGTGTTTGGTGCATAAGCATCCTAGGTTTAAGAGAAATCTTGCATCACCCAAAAATATTTCCTAGTTTATTTTCAATAAGAGCTATTTTGTACAGAGTTGCTATTTCTGGAAAGTTACTATTTTTAGTAAAAAAATTGTTTGAGCTTAGAATGTTCTATTTTCTTCCCTGGAGGTTCACTTTGACTATATCACCTCGCCAATAAAGTTTCATTGTTAGATCAAGTCTAGTTTTGTAGATGTTGAAAATTTTCGGTATTGGCAGCAGGGTGCAGAAACTTCAAACTCAGTTTTGAAGGCTTTAGAGGCTCTGAATGGGGTCAAAACCTTGGATGAGTGGAGCATGCACAAGTTAAGCTTTATAGATAACTTCATGAAATTTTTGAAATGGGTTTATGGTGGCCCATCGGGTCAATATGAGATGAGTTATGGTCTCTGGAAGTTGCACTACCTGAACTTAAAAAAGTCAAAGTTCCTTCAAAATTTCTTTTTTGGTTCCAAAGTTGTTTGGGCCTATTCTAATGTAATAAAAATAAATAATAATATCTTAGGGATGGTTGGCATCAAACTTTAGGGTTTGATTTCTAGAATCTTCTTGGACGGTTAAAATTGCCTATATATTGAAGGTCCATAGGGTTGTCTAGGGAAGTTCTGGGTTATGCATCTAGTGGCTCTGGCTTACAAAATATTGTAATAAAATGCATGTGTGGCTATGCATGTTATATTTCTGAATGTGCATGTTATATTTTAGAATATTGTAATTCCATTTCATTTAGGATAAAAGAAAGCCCATTTCTTGTTATTATCGATTTTTGTTGTGTGTTTGTGTTAATAAGGGAAGTACCCTTCATCATATCTTCTCCAAACTACAAATAGAAAACTACGATATATCATTCACTTTTCAAATATTCTTAGATGAAATTTAAATTCTTGAAGATGAATATATTGCCACTTTAAGGTCAACTATACATAGACCCACACTCTTCCTATGAAGGAATCCATCACAAATTTGGAAAAACAACTTTGTAAAGAAAATTCCACAACTATGGAAAGCCAATATTGATGCACAATTCATACTTAATGCATATGCTGTAATAATGTATTGTAGCTACTACATGCCAAAAGTAGACAAACAATGACATATGCATTTAAAAGAATATGCAATGACCACCAAAAAGACAATATTGATGCAATAAAGATGATAACTAAATTGGGAAATTCTCTACTCAACTTACAACAAATGTCATCACAACAAGCATATCACATTGTTTTATCACTTCCACTAAATCACAACTCAACAAAATGCATGTTCATAGATACAAGATTTGACAATGATTATACATTTATACTAAAACCTACAAAAGAATTGACCAAAGAGCCTGATGAATCAGAAAATATGCTTTCCAAATCTTTGGTGGACTATTAGTTCAGATGCCCACCAAGTATTACAAGCATATGCCTTGCAGAATATATTTATGAATATACCATAAAAGGCGAAAAACTCATACCAAAATCAATACTAAGTATAATACGATTTATCAATTTCAACAAACATATTGACTTAGAAAATTATTAAAGAGAGAAACTGCTACTCTATGTACCATTTACAAAAAATGAGAGTACACTAAAACATTGTTTCACATCAATGGGAAGAATCATATTTGCACCATGAACAAACAATCAATATGAATCGTGAAAAGTTTAAGCATGACATAAATTATGCATGGGGTGACATTGGCAAATCCATTGACGATTTAAACTCTGAATATGACACAAATAACCATTCCTTCACGTCCAAAAAATATAAACAGATTGAACAATATGACATACAAAAAGATGAACAATATGACATAAAAAAAGATCTCCAAGACAAAGAACTCAATAAACAAAGAGCCATAACTTATAATACATTTGAACTAAGCCAACATCCACAGATCATGGACAATAGTGAGTACTACAAATTAAGACAAATGTTGAATAGAGAACAACAAGCAATTGTTAAAGATGTTGTAATGAAAAAAACAAAACAATAAGAACCCATTGCACTTGTTCTTGACAGGCGAAGCTGGTACTGGGAAGACATTCACAACAAGAGCTATATACCAAGCCCTCCTACGCATCTACAACAAGTCCATTGACAATTATCCCAACAAACCAAAGGGCCTAATAACTGCTTACACAGGAAAAAACGCATACAATATAGGTGGAATAGCATTACATTCACCACTTCACATACCTTTTATCACCTCAGAGTTCCTTCCACTTAATAGAAAAATACTAGATTCAATGTCAAAGCATTATGACCAGTTACGTGTACTTATCATAGATAAAATATCATTAGTCGGTGCAACATTCCTACGTTACATTGACAAACGATTACATGATATAATGCAAGTGCCTACTCCATACTTTGGGAACCTAGACATAATTTTCTGTGGCAACTTATATCAAGCACAACCAATACTTGATACTATCGTATTTAAAAATAAAGCAACTATGTCTGAATTGATGCCCTATAATTTCTAGAAAGACAATGTGAAGTGTTATTCGTTGATGAACACAATGTGACAAAATGACGAGAAATTTATTTTAGTTCTCAACAAAATACGCATAGGTGTACAAACAAAGTTACACTTCAAATGCTATAGTTTCCTAATAATTAGCTTTCAAACAAATCGCATTTAACATTGGTAGGAACTTTGAGGATTTGCATCCTTGTTTAGAAATGAGAATGAAGACAATAAAAGTTCATTTACAATTGGAAATTAGGTAAGCCAACAACAATTGCAAAATTGACATAATTTAATAGTTTTAAATCCGAGTAGAAGTATTAGATTTCCACAATCTATTAAGGCAGGTTCCCATGCGGCTGCTAAACTTATTTTAGCTAGCAGTTGTTGCTCAATATTTTTAGCAGCAATTTGTGGAGCTGGTGGCCCCATGGTAAATGAATTTGCTGCTTATTTTTTTAGGAGACATAAAAATATAATGTTTAAATAAAATCTTAATAATAAATTTTGTAGATAAGTTTTTTGAGAAAAAATAGGAGATATAAAAATGAGGGAAAATGATTTGTGGAGCCATGTGTCATTTTTGTCAATAAGAAGCTCATGCTTATTTCAACCTCTTTTTTTTTTCAATGCTTATATCATGTCCCCATGCTCTACTTAAAAGAATTTTCTACTTAAATTTAAGTAGTAGAGTGTTCCCATGGAAAATAAAAATTGTGAAAAAAGAAAAATTTAAAATCTTTTCCTATTTTTGTGGAGCAGCTATTTTTAAGAAAATAAAAATAAGCCGTGGGAAAAAAAGGGAGGTTAGAATAAGCAACAATTGCTTATTAAAAAAAAAACACGTCTTTATCATTTTTTTCCATCTCCTTTTTATTTGCACATAAGAACATGCTATTATTTTTAATTTTTAAGCAGTGGCTGCTCCACTAAAATAAGAATAGATTCTAAATTATCATTTTCCTCTGATCTTAAAATGGGGACATGGGATTAGAATGCTATACAAGTTTTAAATCCTCAAAAATAGGGGCAAATGGTAAAATCTGAGTTGACTGTAATTTACTGAAACCCTAGCAGAGTACAAGCGATGGCAATAGCAGGAGCGGTAATGAAGAGTTGAAACTACTCTCTTGCTTTGCACAGTCTCAACTTTTCCTGTGGATCTCTATCCATTTTTAACACTTGTCATTCACTTGCAGAGAAGGATGGCAGTCTCATTCACCATTTACAAAACCCCTTTACGCAGTTTGCTTCCACTAAATTTAACCTCTCTTCTGTGGAAATCGCTCGGATGTTCAAAAGAGCCCCGTGGTTGCATAGACTCCAAACACTCGATAAGGTTGAGAAATTTCTTAGCGTCTTAGAAGAAAACGACTGCAAGGAAGAGCAAATTGCAAGGATCATGAGGAGCATACCGATAGAACTGACATCGAGTTGAAACGAACTGAGGAATAAGCTTCAACTGCTGAAAGATTCTGGAATTTGTGGGGAACATTTGGTGAAACTCTTGACGAGTAGGGCACGTATATTTTGTTAGGCCCCGAGCAGAGGCTTATTCCCACGGTGACATTCCTCCTAAATCTATATCAATCTCAGGATTTGTTCTCAAATCCGTATTAAGAAATCTGTCGATTCTGACATTCAGCGTGGAGAAGACCTTGAAACCCTCCATTGCCTTTTGGGAGGGCTTTGGCTTTGGCGGAGGGGAGCTCATCAAGCTTTTGGTCTTAAGGCCGAGCATTCTGCGTTGCACTTCCTTCATGACTGCACAACTCGATCTCATTCAGAAAATAGGTATCGAAAAAAGGGAGTAAAATGTACAAGCATGTTCTAATCTTTGTGGCCAGTGGTCGCATGGCAACACTTGAGGCCAAAATTTGTAATTTTCAACAGTGTGGGCTCTTGTATGAGGAAACTATAGAATTATTTAGGTGTTCACCTCCCTTCATTGGTTTAACTGAAGAAAATATTCGAGCAAAGATGGACTTTGTGGTTAAGAACATGGAGCTTCCTCCTAACTTTGTGATAGAGCATCGAGAGATGCTGCAATTTAATTTGGATAAAGTGATAAAGCCTAGGTTTTTAGTTTGGGAAAAAATGAAATCCATGAATGGGTTTGAGAATCTTAAAATCAAGTCTCTTAAAACAATCATTTATATGCGGGAGGCAGAGTTTGTTACCAAGATTTTGAAGGGGCATCCTGAAGCTGTGACATTGTTTGCTATTTATGAAAAGGGGCTTGCTGATGCTTTGAGTAGCAGCAACGGCACATAGATCTTAAGGAGATGTGCCTTCTGAGCATTTGGTCAAATAGATTTTGATATGTACCTCAGTGAAGACAAGTGCAGTAATTCATTATTTCTTATGATTGCACAAGAAGAGCCCTTGACCTGGCTGCGAACATTTGAGATGAAACAGATTCACCTGGATGTATATCAGATATCCCTCACAACACCAGTTTCTCAAAGCAATTTTTGGGAAAAGTGTGTTGCGCCAGTTAAAATCCTCTTGAAGCAAGGTATACTTTCCAATAGCTAAATTTGTAATCCGAGATTTGTATCTTTTAATTTACTAAAATTGGCGTGGGGATGAATGTTCAATTTTTAGTAAATTGAAATTGTGTCATAACCGAAACACTCTGTAAAATATGTATCATTTCCTTTGAGCTTAAGAAATTGTTAATTCGACAAAAAATTCAATGCACAGGTTTTACCAGCCCTAGAGGTTTTGTGAAGGTTGTAAATTTGGATTTGAATTCGTCCTCTTTAACAATGGTCAACTTAGTTTGTGAATCCAAGTTATTTTTAGAAAAAAATGACACTAGATTGACTATTTATTACTTGTGGAGCAGAGGCTTTCCAAGGGTTCAACGTCTTAATTAAGATAATACAGTGTCACAGACACACCATACATACTGGTTTTTGGGTCATTATGTACAGTCTTCATATACTAGTGATATTCTCATAGTTTTTGTTTACAAGTACACATAACTTGTGATTCTGTCGAGTCACATTCGTTCCTTACACAAGAATGCAATGCTTTATTGCTCACAATGATCAATGTAGGATATATTTACAGTTTGAGAATCATGTCTTTCTTGCAGATTTATCTTTTTAACCCGCAACATGTGAATCTCAGTTATCCTCTAGTAGTAAGAATACAAAACGCGTCCAATAGAGTGATTCTCACTGATTACACATGTAGAGATTGCAAGTTCTTATTTAGAGAAAATTGTGAGCAAATCAATTTAATTGGCATTCCATGTCTCACCTGCTTCTTGTCTTAAATCATTTTTTCAATAGATGTTAACTTATTTAAAATATTTTCAGTATATGATTGTGGGAAACAAACATCTATGGAAATGTATATTCAGTATCTTTATCTTGAAATGTACCGAATGAAAAACATTTTCTAGACATTTTTAATTTATTAAAACATGCGAACTTTTTTTTATTTAGAAATGATAATTAATACATTTAAAAAGTTCCTTTATCATTTTGAAGTTCTGCAAAATAATAAGTTAAGCATGTTAGGTGCATGACTGAAAATTAATCTATCGTTTGAATCCCATAAGGTGGAATTGGAATAAGGATTATTTCTCATTTTTTAATTAATTTGAACAAGATGTATTTTTAACTTATTAAAAAATTATAATTATAAAAAAAAAATTCTTACAAATTTTAATTTTTGAACTTATCATTTTTGTTGCTAGTTTTTTAATTAAAATATATGTATTTATAACTTATATATTTTTAAATTAAAATATGTATTATTAACTTAAAAAATAAGATTATAAAAGAAAAATTATTTTCTTACAAATTTTAAATTTTTTTGATCTGTTCAAATTTTAATTTTTGAATTATTAACTTAAAAAATAATAATAATTTTTTTTTTTAAAAAAAAAAAGGATTAAAAAGAAAAATTATTATTTTTTTAATAAAATAAAATACTAATAATTTTCCCACAAAACCTAAAGATCCGTTCACCCGACGACTTATACATTTTGTTGTAATTTCGAATCCACGAATAGCTTATTCTGGAATAAAAAATGAATTCCAATTTTTTTTTAGAATTAATTAATCCAAGCATTGGCCCAAAAATAGGGATTTATTTCTAATTCGAGAATTCAAATGGCCACAAACGGTGAATTATTTTATTCTCGCATTAAATAATAACATAATCACTAGATGTCATTTATGTACATAATTATAGCTGTATTCTATATGTTGTCCCCCTTAAGACTGATTTAAAGATGTCATTTATTCAAAAAGACTTTCAAGGATTATGTTTGTCCTTACCTCCCGGAGATAAATTATAAGATTGAGTTGACAATTTAGGATGGCTAAAACTTTACTTGCATAAAGGAAAAACAAAATAGTTTGCTTTGACTTATAAATGAACCATTTATGAGATTAAATAGCAAGCACTCTTATAATAAATCAAGAATAAGTGCTTGTCACCTACAAAACCAAGTAGCCTCCTTACAAATTGAGATATCCCTCTCCAACTAATAGGTCCTGGAATTTCTCCAAGCAGTGTTCGTCAGCCTTGTATTCTATGGGTATGGATTTTGTACAACTCTCTGAAACTACTTATTATCCGATAGGCTTTCTTTGGGGAGAAATCCTTGATCGACAAATTGTCTCACACCACCAGAGAAACATTGCCGGAAAAAGTTAGGATTGTCAATAAACATTTGAGTTACTTTCCTTAGCCTACTACCAGACGTACGTTATTTTTCACACTTAGGCGTATTCACTTAGCCGACGGAAAGCTTTAAGAAGGGCATGTTGAAGACTGTGACGAACGGCTTAAAATCCATAGCCAGTTGGTTAGCAGAAGCCATGATGAGTTTATTACACTCAGGCTCCATCAAGGTAGTCACAAACTAGGCCTCCTTTAGCCTGCAATTTCCATCCATTCTCCACTCATAGTTTATGATTCGTGAAGCCGCGTGGTCAGGGATTGATCTTTCACGCTATCTCAACCTACCGATACACGAAGGAAACACAATAATCACACCCACATTATTTTTAAACAGACCCGCTTTTTACAGGCTTATCTTTCTTTTTGTTGAAATTACATCTCAAAACAGAAACAATAGATTACAACTGTTATGAATCTAAAAATAGTATGAGATGTGACATGTGTAAAGGACAAACCTGGTTTTGTCGAAATTTATTTACAAGGCTCTTGACCAGCTCAAATCTTGTTTAAACTAAAAGATTAAATCTAAAATGTTCATAAGTAAGACGATTGTACGTAAAATTGATGATTGTATTTCATATTTTGATTCTTTTCATAACTAACTTTTAGATTTGCAATTTTTAATTTTAAAATAATTACTACAAACTATATTTATATTTTATTTTCACAGGTACACATAATCATGTCTCCATATAATTATGTTGTGAATTTACTTTTACATAAAATATTATAAAATTATGTAATATGTTTATGATTTGTTCAAAAAGCTTAATTTTAACTATTCTAATTAATTAATATCATATTATAATTTATAATATTACTATATATAATCTTGTAATTTATTATAAAATAATTAATTTAATTTTTTTACAATTATCATTAATATTTTTTAAATAAAATTTTAGAAAATTACTTTATTTAAGTTGATTTTTAGTTAGGAAGGATATCCTTAATTTTATTTTTCAACAGTTTGATAAAATAAATTCCCACATTCATTCATCTAAATCTGTGAATGAATTTGTAGAGATTCAAAAGGGACGCCCAATTAGTTAAGTTTGAATGACCTATGATTAATATATTACTGTTTCCTTCTCTTCATTTAAAGGATCACTCAATTATTGATAAATGCATGAATTCATTTTTAGAATCTGATGTTTTAACATTCATATTATATCATTTTGCAATGATTATAAATCATAAATTAAATACTCGTTTTAACCTAATTTGGGTAATGTGGAATTAATTATAATTTAAGGTATATCCATGTTTATAATTA
>MU227547.1:1597673-1609865 GCA_018584345.1 Thuja plicata
ATATATATATATATATATTTGTATAAGAGACCTATGTCTATCTGAAGGGTCTATTATGCTCTTCAAATTATATGTTTATTATGTATATATATAGGCTGCTATATATATACATAATAATATATTGAAAACAACATCTCTATCTTGTGCATCATATATGCATGCTATTATTAACATTTTCATTCTACAGGCTGAATTTAGGGAATGAAGGTTAAATTTCTATTATGATAAACATGTAGACTGCATTTATTAAACATAATAGCATATATTTGAAAGAACATAATACATGCAATTATAAGTATATGTAAATTTAAAAATTCATAAATAAGGCAACAACTTAATAAGAAGATATTAACATCTTAAAAACTGTTACAAATTATGAACAGATATATCTCTTTAGGAAATCAATAAAATAGAAAATGTCTACTTAAGATAAACAATTATTATTCATTCTTAAATGCAGATTTAAACTCAGAATTACCTAAAGGGAAATATTTCCTTTCTTTAAATAAATTTTATAGTTAGGTACACTATAAACAGAGATGTTTTCTGTATGTATTTATTTAAACAAAAAAAAACTCTTTACTAGTATAAAACAAACTCAATACATTTCTTCTCTTTCAACAATATCCAACAAAACTATTAAAAATTTATCTACAAAATTTTTAAGCAAAATTTTCAGAAGTTCAATTATACAAGACTCACCCCTATGGCTTGAGGTGAAACTTAAATACACAAAATAAAATTGTAATCAATTGAAATTCTTCATTTCCAAGCTTGAACATACTTCCTTCCAAGTAGAGGTACAACTACAAATCTGTAATAAAGTTTTGGAAATAAACCATGGGAGCTCACCTCCCATCCTAGGCCTCTATGAGGCCACCCCCGAGCTAGGGGAAACAAGAAGAGGTTGGGTGACATACAAAAAATCTACCACACAAATAAAACAAGCTCTAAATAACACATAACTCCCTCCCAAGCTTATTGATCACTTGTTATAAAAGCTCAGAAACTAGGCATAATCCTTTAACTCAGGGATTGGACATCCAAATAAGCACTTCATCATCTTTATAAGAAACTCATTTAATATGTCAAACCCAGGGACGTGTTACTTGAAACAGGCCATAAAAATATATGCACCAAGCACTTTCTCAACTAATCATTCTATAATCACTACAGGAAATAAATGCTGGAAAAAAACTATTCTATGATTGCAGGAAGTAAATGCTTTTGAAGGGAAACTATACTATTACTGCATGAAATGAATACTTAAAAGAAAGTTAAGCTATTGCTGTGAAAGTAAATACTTGAAAGTAAATGATGGAAGTGAATGCTACTAGTAGAATGGAAGAGTGCACAAACTAACTACAATGCCTTAGTTACTCTTCTGCTTGGCTGTAGGAAGCGATTGTTGTCCTGTGGCCTTGGCTGCAGGAGCTGTTCAACATAGGAATTGAAATGACAAAAATGCAGGAAAGTGAACTAAACTAAAATGAGTCTAACTATGGATTAATCACCAAGTGGACCCCTTGGGTGAGTACTTGAAACACTCAATTACACAAAATTAATCTCAACACTTCATTTGCTCATTAAAATGAATAACAGACTACAAAGATTCTCATAAATAGTAAAACAATAGAATTGAACTATATTGCAACTATCTCCTAATAATGCCCTCCTTCTCACACAGGAGCGAGGCTTTATTAAAAGGAAAACATCTAACTGCTAAACTCAACATGTCCTAAGAAAAGGCGAAGGCTTTATTACAAACAACTAACAGAAAGGAAAGCTAGAAAGAAGGAAATATAATCGGTCTATAAAAGAGGAAAGAACTGCTTGGACAATAGATCTAACTTCCCACTCTCTCCTAGATTTCATTAGGGAACTTAATGTGTTTGCGAAGTCTTTGCTCAACCGTCTCCACCTAGATTAACCAGAAACCTTTCGCTACTGCTACGCCGATGTTCCATCTGTGTGCATCTACTGCAGGACCGAGTCAAGTGTCCAACGCATGGACGTGCTCACCTGATCAAGACGATGGTTGCTACTTTGATGCACTGCATTTAAACTGTTAGGATAAAATCATTAATGACAAATAATCATTAAAGTACATATGCATTATCTATCGCTCAATCAGTTAATTCATCCATAAAACATGATCATAATTCCATAGTAATAAATAAAGCATATTCATCCAAATAAAGCATATTAAGTAGGCATATGTCCATAGTATAGGTTCAGTGGTTGACTACCACATATTAGCAGGTTTAAATCATAAAGTATTGGAGTAAATAAGAGAAAACATGGCAAAATACCTATCAAAATTTCTCCTAGGGTATCTAAAGTATGCCATTAAAATGGCCTATCATTTTGCCCCCTACGAAGACTAGTGTTGGTCCTTAGGCACTGAGACATTCTAGATCTTTGTAAGTACCCGGAGGTCTCCTTTCCGTATCTCTCCAATCATGGAGGTGCCCACTCGCTAGTAAAAACTATTTGTCCTCTCCATCTTCATGCATCTTCTCAGTTCCAGTTCGTTATCCACATAGCTGTATAGCGGCCATAAAAGCAAAGGAGGTTAAAAGGTAAGTGAAAACCATCTTTCAGGCTGTGGCTAACGTCCCAGGTGTATATACCAGTGAACACACTGCATTGCAGCTTGTAGGTTGATTACACTGTGTGGTTCTACCTTTTTGAGTGCCATAGTTAATCTCCCCCATCTCTGCCTTAATCCCTCGGCTACTCTGTCTCCATATGCTAGTGACAATCTCTCAAATGCCACGAAAACTTCTTCATGGCTATCCATAATTCTTTTTCTGGGTGCAGAATCATAAAACCCATAAACAATTTGCATCCAATCACAATAAATCCATTGAGGTGACCGACTTTCAGGACGAAGAGGTAATGAAATAGACTATTCAAGGATTATGTACCTATGCAATTTTTCTCCATAATTAATCTCATTCTGGGTCCAGGAAAGGAGGGAAGACAAATGAATATCGCCAACAAAAAGAAGGGGATTCCAATATGTTTTAGAAGGAACAACATAATTGTGAATATATAACTCGCATAATAAATTCCAAACACAATCAAGTGATGTATTATATGCGGCCACAAATTCCTCCGGGGTTCCTTTGCCTGAGTTGAGATCCCAAAGGACTCTCATTAACTTAAATAGTAGGAATTGTTCCTTAAGGCATAAGGTATAAACCCTTGGTAGTGGTCTGCACTCCATTAAACCTGGAATTATGTCTGTAACTTCATTTATTTTACTCTGCAAGAATTTAATTTCTTGTTGTTTCCTCTCGAGTTCCCTTCTCAAATTTTCCTTTTCTAACTCCCACATTGACTTTTGATAGTGCATCTCATTAAAATAGTCAACTGAGAGAGCATGAACAATTACCTCTCCTGGATTCTTGTGTGGGATTGGCTTGGCTTCTTGTTGGCTTTCCTCTTTCTTCTCACAAGCTTTCACGTCAGCTAGAGTAAGGACATTTTTCCCATGATTGCCTTCTTGCCGAGAAGAAGATTCTTTTTCAGCTCCCTTGGGTTCTGCTGCCTCTGGAATTATACATTCTACTTCTTTACCCACATCAGGGGGTGCAGGATCCTCTTCCATCATATCCTGGAAATCTGCAAATGGACTGCCTTCTTGCGACTGTTCTTGTGAAGGATCCTCAGAGGAGACATTAAGAGAAGAGTAAACCGTAATAGGGGAATCCTTGCTATCTGTTTGTGTAGTGTTCAAACAAACACTTCTTCATAATGAAGTATCAACAGAAGCTGCAGCATGCTTCTGTGAAGTTTTTCTTCTCTTGACAGGTGTGGCTACAGGAGAAATAGTAGAAACAGGAACATCTTGACTCATATATTCCGCCATCTTGGCCTTACCTTACCCTTTTTATCCTTTTTCTCAGCTTTTAGGGTCTGAGAAATTGTGGGAACCTTGGTTTCTTCGCTCCCTGAGGTAGGGTTTGGATGGCCGAATGCCACATTATCCACATCAATTCCCAAAGGAGAAGGATTCTTAAAAGGTTCTTCTAGCTCAACAAATTCCTCATCCTCATCAGGGTTATTCCCTTGTTGTTCTTGAATTTCGGGTCGTGGCCCTTTTCCATGCAACTGAACATGAGGTGCTTCAATAAATCCATCCCAGGACATGGGAGGGACATCCTACAGTGACCTTTCCACCAAGAGATTGATTAAATGGTGGTGGGTCACTGCATTCTGCCACCCCTTTCGTACCTCTTCAACACTTAAATTTAAAAGGGCATAAATAAAATTGGGGACATTTACCAAACAGTTATGTCATAAATGACTCAATAATTTGAAGTGCACTACATGTAGAAAAGAAAAATGACCTTCATAGGTAATGTACCTAATAATATGAATTTCCAACTGAGGATACTCTCCTAGAAGAGATAACCACTTAACACCCTGTTTGTTGTGCTCTACTGGAACATCTGTTGGTAAATAAAATTCTGCTATAGCTGTGCGTGCATCGTGCCCATGCGGAAATGCTTCTCCCATGGAGGGAAGTCCAGAGACTTCAACAATTCTTGCTTCATAAGCTTCTACTCGTAGCCCTTTGATATACACAACACCATTGTTGTAAGTCCTTAAGAATTCCAGTTTTGTGGCTTCATCATGACCATTCAACCTTACAAAGTAGGTCGGCCACCCAACTTTGTTAAAAATATGAACACTATCCTGGTCCTCTAACAATGACAAGTGGTTTTTTGGTTCGTGTCGTATAGGCTGACCACCCATCCTACTGTTTGAAAACTTCAACAATGTCTAAAAAAAACTCTGAAAAACCCTCTTATTCCAGTACTACTATTAACTCTGTTTGCTGAAATGCCACTGTGCCCATAATTTGAATAAATATTTCTAGTTTTCCGAGTAACGTAGACAAGACACAAAATAAAATTTTGAAATAGGGCTGTAAATATAAGCTAGGAGTTTGGGTTTTAAAAATACAAGACTAATTTTAGAATGTTACACGCAGGGATTGTCAAATCATCATTTTTGATATGATGGTATAGTACAATTTTGGTAGCAAAAATATTAATGACAAAGGATGGAAATTATGATAGAAAAATTTAAATTGATAGAATATTTGAGCTAATGGGATAAGTCATTTATTGCACATAAAACCTATCGGACTACCCCCTAAAAAAAATGTGACAAGTGTCCACACTTGCGTGGCGAAAAAGTATAACAAATTGTGGATGAAACGCTACATTACTTACAATGTATCATAATGATATTAAATGAAGCAAAGTTTTTTTGAAACAATAAAGTAATGTGTACCTTTGAATATTATACCTTGAAATGCCAAAATTTGGAAAGATTTGATGACGTGGGCAGAGCAAAAATTTGAGTTGGTGCAATAATGAGGTGACGTGAATGTGATGATGGCAGAAAAAGTAATGAAAAATTTGATGGGATGACCTTTTTACTATGGACAAGCAATTTTCATGGGAAACAAAATTTTTATTATGAATGCATGTGGAAAAATGTCAAAGAGACGACCAAAGCAAATAATTACTCTGGTTGGCTACAGGAATGCCCTCAGCAGGAAGAGGTCCTTTGGTTGCTGGAAAGTCTTCAGCTGGAGGAGGTTCTTTGACTATAGGAAAGTCTTTAGCTGGATGAGGTTCTTCAGCTGCAGGAGGTCCTTCAACTGCAAGAGGTGCAGCTGGGGTAGGAGAAATCTCAAACTGTCACAGGAAATCAACCTTTATCTCAGGTTTATGGTATAGGCGAAGCCTATGACCATTCACCAGTAACTTGAAATGTACAGGGTTGATGTTAGATAACTGAACTGCAACATTAACATAAACATCTATAATCTCATAAGGGCTAAGCCAACATGTTGTAATCTTACCTTGGGTTTCTTGGAATCTGGAGTCATACAAAAGAGCCCAGTCGCTAGGAGAAAACTGTTTGGTAAGGATATGAGAATTATGCCACTTTTTATGTTGTGTCTGAACCAATTCAGTGTGTTGTAGGGTGGCTTTCCTTATCTCATCCAGTTGGTTAAGCTACAGGATCCTGTCGGGTTGTGCTTCAGTGAGATCAATGTTGAGCTGTAATATCGTATGTAAAGTTTTATGTTCAAACTCAATCGACATCACAATTGTTTTTCCATATACCAACTCAAAAGGAGTAAACCCTGTTGTTGTTTTCCATGTAGTTTGATAGGCCCATACTACTTCTTGGAGGTGAATTCTCCAATATTTCTTGTGTAACTATACTATCTTGGTGATGATAGCTTTTATCTCCTTGTTGGTGATTTCTTCCTGACCATTCGCCTGTGGATGATAGGGGCTAGATTTTTGGTGGTGAATATTATACTTGTTCATCAGAGCAGTAATCAACATAGAGGTAAATTGAACTCCTTGATCAGTGAATAACTCTCTAGGTACACCATAACACGTGACTATCTCCTCATACAGAAACTGTGCGACCTTGTTATCTCTAGCATGCTTCATGGCTCTAACTTCCACCCACTTGGTCACATAATCAGAACATACAAGGATGTACGAATTGTCATTTGATGCAGGATTGATGGGAGCGACAAAATCAATTCCCCATTTATCAAATGGAGTCAGAACTACTTGAGGAAAGAGTGGCATTTCATTAGATTTAGTAGGCCACCCCATCCTCTGACATTGATCGCACTTCCTATTGTAATTGGCTGCATCCTTGTAGAGGGATGACCAGTAGTAACCAGTGTTAAGTACCTTCATGACTATCCTTTTGGCAAGAAAATTTCCTCCACAGGGCTCATCATGTAAAGCTCGTAGGATGTCATAAGTTTCATCCTCTCAAATACACCTTCTCAATATTTGGTCGGGGCCAATATAGAACAAACAATCAACAATCCATGAAAATTTGAAAGTTTTCTCTATTAGTAACCGCTTTTCCTTTGGGGAGAAGTGTGGAGGTACCTTTTGGGAAACCAAATAGTTAGCTATATCAATGTACCAGGGAGCTTGAGCTACAATGGAGAACAGGTGGTCATTAGGGGATCTGTCATCAATGGCTATAGGTTCATCAGCATTCTGCAGGCGTGAGAGAAAATATGACACCACATTGGATTTTCCTGACTTATCTATGATGGTAATGTCAAACTCCTATAGTAGAAACAACCACCTATCTAACCTCCCTATGATTGCAGGTTTGTTAGCCAGGTATTTAATGGCTGCATGATCTTTATGCACAAAGATTTGATAACTAGTGACATAGTGGCAAAATTTATTCAGAGCATAGATTACAACCAATAGCTCCTTTTTGGTAACAGTATAATTCAACTCGACACCTTACAGATTTTTGCTAATGAAATAAATAGCATGTTCTAGAGTACCTTCCTTTTGTCCAAGAACTGCTCCAACAACATGATCAGAGGCATTTGTATGTATGTGGAATGAGAGGGTCCAATTAGGACCTCACAAAATAGGTGTCTGAGTTAAAACAAACTTCAGCTGTAGGAAGGCTTCATCAGAGTCTGATGTCCAGATAAAGTTAGATTCTTTATTGAATAGTGAATACATAGGACTGGTCATCTTGCTGAAGTCTTTTATTAATCTTCTGTAATACCCAGCATGACCAAGAAAGCTTCTGACATCCTTTTGTTTGGCTGGGGTAGGCAGATTCACAATGACTTCAATTTTGGCTGGGTCTACCTAAATGCCAAGAGCAGATATATAGTGACCAAGCACTACTCCTTCCTGCAACATCATAAAACACTTCTCACTATTCAGAGATAGGTTGTATTCTTCACACTTGGTGAGGACTTTTTCTAGATTTTCCAATGCTTCCTCATAAGTTTTTCCATAAGTTGTAAAGTCATCCATGTAGATCTCCATACAGTCATGGGAAATGTCAGCAAAAATGCTGATAACTACTCACTGAAAAGTAACAAGAGCATTGTAGAGGCCAAATGGTAGAATTGAATAAGAAAAAGTCCCCCATGGGTAGGTGATTGTGGTCTTTTCCTGATCCTTTGAGAGATTCTGGATTTGATTATATCCACTATACCCATCCAAGAAAGAAAAGTACTTCTTTCCTGCTAGAGAGTCCAGAACCTGGTTAATGAATGGAAGAGGGAAATGGTCCTTTTTAGTGGTATTGTTAAGCTCTCTATAATCCACACATACTCTCCACTTTCCACCTTTCTTAGGACCTATGACTAATGGGGAAATCCACTGGTTGTCTGAGATAGGGTATATGAAACCAACTTTAAGAAGTTTTTGGAGTTCGGCTTTAACTATCTCACAGAGGGCAGGGTTGACATGCCTTTGAAATTTCCTTATTGGGGGTTTATCTTCCTTTAGATAGATCCTATGAGTGTATAACTTTGGGTCTAGACCTTTCATATCAACATAATCCCAGGCAAAAGTTGTAATATGGTTCTTTAGTAACTTGGTCAACGATGTTTGTTGCTAAGAAGTAAGTTTGCTATTAATGTTCAAGCAGCGGTCAGGGGAAACTTCCAGTTGCTTAGTGAGATCGACCATAGATGCATCTGTCAGTGAGGGCACTTGGATCTCATAGGGAAGCATTTGGTGATAGAGCGGATTGAATGTAGGAGAAGATAATTGGTAATCAGAGTACAATGGCTGCAAAGAGTGGTTTTGGAAAGAACTATCCAAAGGGTCTAAGTTTGATGCATACTGGTTATACATGATGTTGGTGATTAATTTATCTTCCTCCTGAAGCTGCAGGAAGGGATCCCTTTTTAACATCATTAATTGAGAGACTGAATTAATAAGTTCAGCTTCCTCTCCTACATCTGGCCATATGGGAGAGGCTAAGTCCATTTGAGGTTGAGAAGGAGGATACAAGGCCAAGGTTTTGGTGTGTTGACCATCAGAAATGGTCATATCTCCTGACCAAAACTGATATAGGCATCAGCGGTAGCCAGCTAAGGACGTCCCAAAATAATTGGATATCCTCCTAGGGTAGCTTTTGGTGAGAGGATCATGAAATCAATAGGGTAGGACCATGACTCAAGGTTAACCACAATGTCCTCCACCACCCCATCAGGATTTATAGTCAAACTGTCTGCGAGCTGCAAGACAATAGGTGTATTTTGGAGGTTGGTGATACAAAGGTGTTGCATGATATCCTTGGTCATGACATTAACGGTGGCTCCAAGATCAATCAAGGCATTTTTTATAGCAGTCCCATTAATAATGACCTTGACAACAGGGCTGCCAGGGTCATAATATTTTATGATGGTAAGATTCCCTAACACGATGTCTACCAGTTTTTCTAGAACATGGACAGTCTCAGGATCCTTCTTCTTGCGGCCAAGCTTTTTAAAGCAAGAATCCTTGATAGCTTTTACATAGGTGGGAACTGTTGGAATAGTCCCAAGGGATAACTGAGAGGGGGGGGGATGAATTAGTTATCAGCTAGTTTAATTATTTTCTCCAATTAATTATAGAATAAAATTAAGCATTTACACATTCAAATAACAAAAGATAGAACACAACAATTTTGGTTACAGGGAAACCAGATAGATAAAAACCCCGGTGGGAATTAGCACCCACAAAGAACTATAATTGAGTATAATAATCCCTGTTAGAAGATCTTACAACCCTGTTAAGAGTTGATCTTTACAATGCAATAAGTACAGTGACCTGGTTAAGGGTCGGACCCTGTTAGGAGTCTTTTACAAATAACCTTGTTAAGGGTGAGGACTCACTCTCCAAAAAGCTCACTGCTAAAATGATGAAGGCTGCAACCTTCAGTAAAGTAGATATACACTATATCTGATAAATGAACTATTTGAGTAGACCTGCTATCTTGATCAGTTCCAATGAGTTTTAATCTTGTTCTTCTTATTCACAGAGATCTTCAACTTTTACTGTCTAACTTTCTGCTCTGCTTTGTCTTATCTTTTTCACTTCATTTTTGCATTTATCAATCACAATTGAACTTCTATTTGTATCTTCCCCAAGGATAAGGTCACAACGGATTTATGAAACACTTTGAAATCAACTTCCTTGTTGGCTTAACTAAGCACACAATCAAAATTAGGACCGCGCAACTCAAGATGAGTGGACGCGTCGCTTCACATAGTCAGCTCTACCAAATTGACTCAATCATCACGCTTCAGTTAGAACACGTTTAGCACCTTTGGATGATCATCATTAAATCATAATTAAATATGAATACAAACATGCATATCCCGAAGATAGGCACAACTCAAGAAACAATGTAAATACATCGACTCTTAACAGATGATCTTCAGAAACTGTAACTGCCAAAATAGATTAACATAACGCCACTAAAAATGCATATCTAAATCTGCCTGAATGCACATAGCAACCATAACATGTCTACACCATGGAAATAAATGCACAAGGCTCCAAAACATCTGTACTGATAATTGCATATAGGACACCGATGTATATTATATGTTGTCATCAATGAAAAACATATAATCAACAATTTGCACAGAAGAAAATCTCCAACAATCTCCCCCTTTGACATTGATGGCAACATATGATTAAAAACACCATCAATCAAAAAGTGATTCCTTTATTTTTACAATCTTCTCAATATCCTCATCAAGGGTTCCTCTTCACTACTGCAGCTCCCTGACTGTGTTTTTATTTTCATTACTATATACTCCCCCTTACTATATACTCCCCCTTTGACATCAATGGAAAAGGGTGCCAAACACAAATAAGCATAGGTACTACTCCAGAAGTAAAGTAGTCAACAATTCATCAGTCACCAAGGACTGATATTCTTTGCTGTAAATTCTAATAAGACTTAGGTAAGGGAATTACTCCTAGCTTCTCCCTGAGATACTCAAAAGTATCTTTTGATAAAGGCTTTGTAAAAATATCTGCTAACTGTTCTTCAGTGCTCACATAATCCAACTTTACTTCTCTGTCTGCAAATTTTTCTCTTAGAAAGTGATATTTGATCTCAATGTGTTTTGTCTTTGCATGCATCACATGGTTCTTTGACATATTGATAGTGCTAGTGTTATCACAGTGAATAACAATAGGATAATCAATCTAAATACCAAAGTCTTTAATCATCTATTTTATCCAAACCATTGTTGAACAATTCAATGCTGCTGCAACATACTCAGCTTCTGCTATCGACTGAGAGATACAGTTCTGCTTCTTGCTTGTCCAAGTAACCAACCTATCTCCAAGAAATACTACTCCTCCTGAGGTACTCTTCCTGTCATCAACGCAACCTACCCAATCTACATCTATATACACATGAAGTTGTATATTCTCTGAGTTAGGATACCATAAACCATAGTCTATAGTCCCCTTTAAGTATCTGAATATTCTTTTTATTGCCATTAGGTGATTTTGTTTAGGTTCAGCTCCAAATATTCCAACAATGCCAACTGCACTGGAAATATTTGGTCTAGATTGAGTAAGATATATGATTTTTCCAATCATAGACTTGTATAGTGTCTTGTGAATTGTTGTGAAATCATCATCTTTAGAAATCTTGCTTCCTGTTATCATGGGGGTGCTTACTAGTTTGCAGTCTTCCATTTTGAAATTTTTCAATATCTCCTTCACATACTTAGACTGATTTATGAATATGCCTTTGTCTGTTTGTTTTACATTCAATCCCAAAAAATATTTTATAGGTCCAATCATGCTCATTTCAAACTCACTTTGCATCTCTTTGGAAAATTCTGCACTAAGCTTGTCATTACCTCCAAAGATAATGTTGTCAACAAAAATAACAAGTAGTAATCCTTCATATATCTCTCTTATGAATAAGTTACAATCTGCTTCTCCTTTTCTGAATCCTATATTTGTTAAGTAACCATCAAGTCTCTGATACCATGCTCTTAGGGCATGTTTAAGTCCATAAAGTGCTTTCTTTAGTTTGCATACCATGTCTGGTTTGTCTGATAGATTAAATCCTTCAGGCTATTCTATGTAAACTTCTTCCTTCAATTCACCATTTAGAAAAGTTGACTTGACATCCATTTGATATACTTTAAAGTTCTTGAATGTTGCATAGGCCAGAAACAACTTGATAGCTTCCAGTCTGCTCACGGGGGAAAATGTATCAGTGTAGTCTATTCCTTCTCTCTACGCATATCCTTTACATACCAGTCTTGCTTTGTTTCTTACCACTGTACCTTCTTCATTCATCTTATTCCTGAATATCCACTTTGTTCCAATCACA
>MU227547.1:1619841-1632285 GCA_018584345.1 Thuja plicata
ATTTCCATTTACCTTTTCTTTCCTTCTTAGCAATCATAGCAATGATTTCTTCTAGTTCAGTATCAACTTCTTCTTTTTCATTATTACTAGAGATGTTCAAGGATTTCTTACCATGGACCGAGGCTTTAAAAGTTGTTTCCATTTTAGGTTCTGTCTTCAATATTGATATCTCAAATGCAGATATTTTGCTAATCAGGGTTTCTATTTTGAAGTCCTCTGAGAATTGCATGGTTTCATCCAAGATGTTAATCTTGCTTTCATAATCTTTTTTCAATGTGGACATTAGTTTGTCCATTATATCATCCTCTAAAATTTCTCCACCATTGTTCCTGATACCTGATACTACTTCATTAATCCTTTGATTGTAAGCTCTAATGTTCTCTTCAGTTAGCATCTCTAAATTATTGTATCTTTTCTTCCATGTCTTTTCGCCCATATTCTTTGCTTGGATATCTCCTTAAAATATATCTTCTAAGTATTTCCAGATTGAATATGCTTTTTCGGCCTTCTTGATCTCAAAAAATTCATTGTCAGATAGGGCACTGATTAGGGCTTCATTGGAAATTGCATTTTGAGTGAATACTTCTTTTTGTTTATTTTTAGAGTCTTCTTCTGTAAGGTCTTTCAAGTTGGGAACATCAATTACATGAGTAGCAATCTCATAGATCTCAAAGCCAACGCACTGAATATGTGTTATCATTTTGTTCTTCCAGTCAAGATAGTTCTCTCCATCAAATTTAGGAGTCTCTTTCCTAAAGTACACCATTTGATCTAGCTTAAGCTGTTAGGCTTTCTCTCCAAGGAACTTGGCTCTGATACCAATTGTTGGAATAGTCCCAAGGGATAACTGAGAGGGGGGGGGGGGAATCAGTTATCAGCTAATTTAATTATTTTCTCCAATTAATTACAGAATAACATTAAGCATTAACACATTCAGATAACACAAGATAGAACACAACAATTTTGGTTATGGGGAAACCAAATAGGTAAAAACCTTAGTGGGAATTAGCACCCACAAAGAAATGTACTTGAGTATAATAATCTCCGTTAGAAGATCTTACAACCCTATTAGGAGTTAATCTTTACAATGCAATAAGTAAAGTGACCTGGTTAAGGGTCAGACCCTGTTAGGAGTCTTTTACAAATAACCCTGTTAGGGGTGAGGACTCACTGTCCAAAAAGCTCACTGCTAAAATGATGAAGGCCACAACCTTCAGTAAAGTAGATATACACTATATCTGATAAATGAACTGTTTGAGTATACCTACTGTCTTGATCAGTTCCAATGAGTTGTAATCTTCTTCTGCTTATTCACATAGATCTTCAAATTTTACTATCTAACTTTCTGCTCTGCTCTGTCTTATCTTTTTCACTTCATTTTTGCATTTAGCAATCACAATTGAACTACTATTTGTATCTTCCCCAAGGTTAAGGTCACGACGGCTTTATGAAACACTTCATCAACTTCCTTGTCAGCTTAACTAAGTACGCAATCAAAATTAGGACTGCGCAACTCAAGATGAGTGGACGCGTCGCTTCACATAGTAAGCTCTACCAAATTGACTCAATCATCATGCTTCAGTTAGAACACGTTTAGCGCCTTTGTATAATCATCATTAACTCATAACTAAACATGAATACAAAAATGCATATCCCGAAGATAGGGGCAACTCAAGGAAAAATGTAAATATGTCGGCTCTTAACAGATGATCTTCAGAAACTGTAACTGCCAAAATAGATTAATATAACGCCACTGAAACTACATATTTAAATTTGTGTGAATGCACATAGAAACTAGAACATGTCTACACCATGGAAATAAACACGCAAGGCTCTGAAACATCTATACTGATAATTGCATATAGGACACCGCTGTATATTATATGTTGTCATCAATGACAAACATACAATCAACAATTTGTACAAAAGCAAATCTCCAATAGGAACATCTTTGATTTCTTGGAAAAGGGGAATTTGGACGCTGACATTCTTTAGTTGGTCAAGGATATTGAAAGCTGCTTTGTCAGTGGTTTTCAGATTGCTATGCTACAACCTTTGCGAAAAAGGGGGAATGGTATGTTGATTGAATTTAGCTGGTGGTGCAGGGGCTACTGGAGTAGACAGATTATCATGTTGATTGGGCTCCTTAGAAGGCGTTTTAGTGATTACAAGAGGTTCAGGTGTAGGCAGAGTGGTACTGGACCGTAAGTGAATATTATCAAGGTTGATGGCATTAGCAAGATATTGTATGGGGTACTGCGACGGATCTAAGGTGTAGGAGGTAGATTGTTGGGGTTCGGTTGTGGCTATGTAGGTAGATGAGTAGGCTTAGGAGGAGGGTTAGTGGCTACAGGAGGTGGAAAAAGAGATTTCTATTGTGGAGGCTGCATAGGTGATGGAAAAAATCCTTGTGGTTGATTTGACTATTGCTGGCCACCTCGTCACTGCGGGTTTTGCTTCCAATTTCCCTGTGGTGGCTGCCACGCCCCTTGAGGTTGTTTCCAACCTCCTTGAGGGTTTGGCCACTGTGGATTGGGGTAATTCTACCACTGATTTTGGGAATTATTCCTAGGAGGATTTTGATAATTCATGGGGGTGCCATTGATTATTATAAAAAGGACCACTAAATGAAAGAGGGTCCTGAGGCATACCTTGTCTCTGTACCCATATTCATCACTGAGCCATGAAGAACAAATTCTCATCCTCTGGTTCAAGTGGTTTGTAATCAGTCAACATTTGTGTAGTCTCCATGTTAGCAACCAGTTTGCATCTGCAGTCTCTCTTCTTCTGTCTACAATGTGGGAAGAATTCTGCTAGCATGGCCTCTGCTTCCTCATGTTTCTTCTTAGCCTGCATGGTGTCCAGCTGAGTGGCCATGTTGTTAATGATATCTTGCTTGAAATTGGACAAGAGATTGGTTATCTCTGTCCATGAAGCACCAACACCATTGGACTTTCCCAAGGTGGACCTATATCCCCTTCCTTTCTTAATAACAATTTTGGATTACTTAAGGCAGATCTTCTAGATATCATCCCAAGATGCCTGGGTGATATCTCCTCTAGCCATCAGATCCAGTGCCTCTATGCATCCATCATGAATGCCTCACAAAAAGAGAAACTTCTGAGATTCTTCTTTAAGCTCATGTTGGGTATTCTTCTGTAAACTAAACATGAACCTTGAGACATAATCCTCAAGACTCTCATCCTCCTTCTGTGTCAACTTAAAGATGTCATCCCCTCGCATATCATTTCCTCGACAATACTCCTTGTATTTTAGCAAGAAATCAACCTTCATTTCATCCCAATTGTGGGTGACATCCTGACCTAAACCCATAAACCATCATAATGCAGACTCTTTAAGTGTTGCAGGAAAATTTAAGTCTGTGGGCATCAATAGTGTAGTCATAACTCCTACAAAGGATATCAAACTCAAAGAGAAAGGTATCCGGGTCCTCTGTGACAAGGCCGTAAAATTTTGGAAGAGTAGAAGAGGGAATATTCTTAAGGTTGTTATTATCATGCTGGTCAGAGATGGGAAAAGGAAATGTAGTTGGATTGGCCATCCTTCATGGCCACTGAGGTGGATTTTGAGGTTGATAGATGACTAACTGCCAAGGATTTTCTTCTTCGGGATTGTGGAATCCTAGGTTGGAAAAGGCTTCAGCAGATGGATTAGCTTCTGGTTGATCCTTAAAGAAACCATAGGGGTCACCCTCAGAAGATGAGGATGATGAAAGGGCTTTAGGAAGCTCAACAATAGCATCAACAAATTGGCTCTCTCCTTCAAATAGGTTACTAGATTGATTTGGCAAGTACCTTCCTCGGGCATCTCTTCGTCTATTATGCATGAAAATAGTATGGAATGATGTGAATAGTGGTTTGTTCTTTTCAAGATGAGGCTTAATCTACTTAATGTGGAAAATGAAAGCATTAAAGCAAATATTAGGAATGGTTGACTAAGAACCAGGCTTGGCACTGTCCCTGATAGCGGTGCCAAAAATGATCGCTCATTATAAAGCTCAGAAACTAGGCATAATCCTTTAACTCAGGGATTGGACATCCAACTAAGCACTACATCCTCTTTATATGAAACTCATTTAATATGTCAAACCCAGGGATGTGTTACTTTAAATGGGCCAGCAAAATATATGCACCAAGCACTTTCTCAACCAATCATTCTATAATCACCGCAGGAAACAAATGCTGGAAAGAAACTATTCTATGCCTGCAGGAAGTAAATGCTTTTGAAGGGAAACTATACTATTATTGCATGAAATGAATACTCGAAAGAAAGTTAAGCTATTTCTATGAAAGTAAATACTTGAAAGTAAATGATGGAAGTGAATGCTGCTAGTAGAATGGAAGAGTGCACAAACTAACTACAATGCCTTAGTTACTTTGCTGCTTGGCTGTAGGAAGCGATAGCTATCCTGTGGCCTTGGCTACAGGAGTTGTTCAACATAGGAATTGAAATGACAGAAATGCAGGAAAGTGAACTAAACTAAAATGAATCTAACTATGGATTCATCACCAAGTGGGCCCCCTTGGGTGAGTACCCAAAACACTCAATTACACATAATTAATCTCAACACTTCATTTTCTTATTAAAATGAATAACAAAGTACAAAGATTCTCATAAATAGTAAAATAACAGAATTGAACTAAATTGAAAATATCTCCTAATAATGCCCTCCTTCTCACGCAGGAGTGGGGATTTATTTAAAGGAAAACATCTAATTGCTAAACTCAACATGCCCTAAGAAAAGGCAGAGTTTTTATTACAAAAAACTAAGAGAAAGGAAAGCTAGAAAGAAAGTAATAGAATCGGTCTAGAAAAGAGGAAAGAACTGCTTGGATAGCAGATCTAACTTCCCACTTTCTCCTAGATTTCATTAGGGAACTTATTGCATTTGCCAAGTTTTCACTCAACCATCTCCACCTGGATTAATTAGAAACCTTCTGCTATTGCTATGCCGATGTTCCATCCATGTGCATCTACTACAAGATCGAGTCAAGCATCCAACGCATGGACGTGCTCACCTGATCAAGATGATGGTTGCTACTTTGATGCGCTGTATTTAAACTGTTAGGTTAAAAGCATTCATGGAAAATAAGCATTAAAGTACATATGCATTATCTATCATTCAATCAGTTAATTCATCCATAAAACATGATCATGATTCTATAGTGATAAATAGAGCATATTCATCCAGATAAAGCACATTAAGTAAGCATATGTCCATAGCATAGGTTTAGTGGTTGACTACCATAGATTAGCAGTTTTAAAGCATAAATTCTTGGAGTAAATAAGAGAAAACATGGCAAAAGACCTATCAAAATTTCTCCTAGGGTATCTAAAGTATGCCATTAAAATGACCTATCACTTATGCATAATTGGGTCATAATGGACTATATTAGGGATGAAGGTGGAACAACCAAGTAGGAGAATGCCAAAAATAGAATACCTCATATATGCACAAAATCCACATGCCTTCCCAAGTCCTTTACTACAACCAAAGAGCTCCATAAACACATTCATATAAAATTATCACCCCCATGAGAAAATCATAAGAAAATTGGCACATGGAGCCAATAACATCCATGAAATATCCCTCTTCTTCCCAAGAAGAGACTCTACACTAAAATGGTTTCCCAACTAAGCCCTTCACCCACAATGACTCTCATCCCTCACAAGGGTGAGGTTTGTCATTCACTCCCATGAACAACTCAAAACATAAAAAAGAAAGAAAGAAAGAACAATGTAAATCTTTCAACAACATTTCTATCACAAGAATACCATTTACACAACAAGAATTTGTAATAACTAAATTCAACATGATTTTGAAAATAAGAATACAAAAGAATACCGCACATGGAATTTATGAGTACCAACCTTACTCCTAGAAAATGGATTGAAGTTGATATGAGTCATTCCTTTCCTAGCTTTCCTTCCCTTGGCTTCCAACTAGCAAATCCTTCTAAGCATAATCTACAAGTCTCCCCAAAAATGGAGAGTGGAAAATCTACCCCAACTCTCCTCTCCTTCCTCCCTAAAAGGCTCCCCCCCAACTCTTACCTCTTTCTCAACAAGAAAAGAGGTGACATGATTCCTCTTCCCTCACACTTGTCCAATTTCATGCATGGAAGAGACCCCTCTATCTTGAAGGAGATGGTCTTTTCTCTTTCCAATTTTCGCCACTAACCAAGAATGGTACTTTAGAAGGGCCATAAATGATATTTTGACACTAAAAACATTAAAAAACAACCCCTATCCCATAGTATAGCTAAAGGACTAGATATTTTTAACTCTAACTACCCTTTTTGACTCATTCAAACCCTTCAAAAACTCACTTAGAGTTTACCTATGAATTTCTAAGATAGTACTCATGATTTGGGTTTCCAAGACAATTAAATCCACATGGAAACACTACAAGACAACCTAGGGTGAAACTTAACCTCACAATCCATCTGGGCATGCCAACTCACAAATACATGTGCCAATTGGCACTAAAATACACATCACATTTACACATTGGCATGCCTAAAAGAAAATAACAAATAAAAGAAATTAAATTTATAAACATGCATAATTACATTTACAACATATATTACATTACAATTAGGTTATTTCCCTCTTTAGGGTTAACAATGGCTTCACAAGGATATTCACTTTAACCCAATCTTGTTTCCCCAGTTTTGAAACCATGGTTTATTCACCTGCACACTTGAACAAAGCATCAGTAGTCTAAGGAAGAATTCACACATTCATGATATTATACATTATAATATATTCATCTAACCATAAATTATACATCACTTTCTAAAACTAGGTCATCCATATACAAATAATTGATAAATCAAAAAATCCTTGGAAATCACTTATCTAACATATTAAATTAACCAATATGGATCATTTGCAGAATTGAAACCTGAAATCCATATTTACATGTCACATGATCAAATTGCAAATTCAGAAACATAAAAATAGAAAAATGTTCAAACATGTCATCAAGATCTGAGAAGCATATGTATGAAATAACACATCTAAACAACATCAAAACCGATTCATCATAAGATATCTATGCTATGAAAAGTACAATATGTCAATGCATCAAAAATAAATGTATCATCCAGATAAATATAATATAAAAGTATCATCTCTAAAAGGATGATCGGGGTAGGACCTCACATCCTCCCCCTCTAGGCATGAACTTCCTCCTAGAGTTCATCAAAAAGGTGGGGGTAATCCTGTCTCATGTGTGTTGTATCCTCCCATGAGGCTGTGACCTCATCGTAACAATCTCACTAGACCCTAACCTGGTCCAGCTCTCGGCGTCGAAGGGCCAACATCTGTCAAGCTAGTATGCGGATGGGCTCCAGAGCCAACTGCCCATCTGACTCCACCTGTAAGGCATCCCAATCAATAATGTGAGACTCATCATAAATATATTTTTGTAAAACATATACATGGAACACATCATGGATATGTGATAGGATAGGTGGCAGAGCTAGACGACAGGCAACTGGTCCTATCCTCTCCAAAATCTCAAAAGGTCCTACAAAATAGGGTGCAATCTTAGAGCCTTTTCCAAAATGGATCAGATTATTATGCGGATGCACTCTCAGAAATACCCTATCTCCAACCATGTAGACTCTATCAACCCTCTTCATGTCTGCATATTTCTTCTATTTATCTTGAGCCTCTTTGAGATGCTCTTTCATCAAAACCGCCTACTGCTCCATGTCCCTGACCAATTCTGGCCCAACTAAAACCCTATCCTCAACTATTTCCCAACTCAAAGGTGTCTAACATGGCCTTCCATATAAGGCCTAATAAGGAGGCATACCCAAGGATGTGTGATGCCCATTATTATAGGAAAACTCTGCTAAGTGAAGGTACTCCTCCCATCTGGACTGGTGATCCATAACATACATCAACAACATATCCTCCAATACTTGATTAACTCTCTCAGTCTACCCATCTATCTTAGGGTGATAGGTTGCACTAAAATTGAGCCTAGTGCCCAATGCTATCTGTAAATATCTCCAAAATGAAGAGGTAAAAAGAGAATGACAGTCTCATATGATCTTACAAGTAATGTCATGAAGCCTGACAATGTCTCACAAAAATACCTGTGTTACTGCAGGTGCTGTGAAAGTGGTAGCATAGGTGAGAAGTGGGAAACTTTGGTCAACCTATCCACTGTCACCATGATTGCATCATGGAAGTGAGAAGACATAGGTAAACCAACAATAAAGTCCATGTAAATGTTGTCCCACTTCCACACCAGTACCTCATGTGGCTGAAGAAGTCCACCTGGATGGATGTGCTTTGCCTTAACTCTCTGACACTCTAAACATCTAGCTACAATACTAGCAATGTGAAACCTCATACCTGGCCAGTAATAGAGCTCCCTCAGATCTGCATGTAACTTCTTGACTCTGGGGTGCATTGCATATTGCGCTCTATGAGCCTCAAGTATAATAAAGTCACGCAACCCCCTAGGTGTAGGGACATATATGTGGCCCCTATGATGAAGAAGTCCATCAGGTTCTAAGGAATATCCATCAAATCTCCCCTTAAGGGGCCTCTAATCTCAATCCAAATGAACATACTCTGAATAGAACTCATCCTCAAGCAAGTGCCAAAGTATGTGATCCCTCAAATCCATACCAGTAGTCATGGAGGAGAGTATATGTTGCCTCCTACTCAAGGCATCTATTACAACATTCTCCTTCCCTTTGATGTAGTGGACATCAAAATCATACTCACAAAGGAATTCCATCCACCTCCTTTGTCGGCATTAAGATTAGGCTGGGTGAAAATGTACTGGAGGCTCTGGTGATCTAAATGGAGCTCAAAATGGTGCCGCAAAAGAAAGTGACACCACCTCACTAATGCATGAACCACTACAGCTAACTCAAGGTCATGTGTAGGATAATTAAGCTCATGTGTCTTGAGTTTCCTAGACTCATAGGCAATTTCTCATCCATCATGCATATGGAATGCTCCAAGTCCATCTAAGGACGTGTTTGTGCATACCATAATGCCCGCTAAAGGATCGGGCACAACTAGGATAGGTGCACTAGTAAGGGCTCTCTTGAGCTCTTGAAATTCTCTCTCGCACTTCTGCATCCATTCAAACCTCTTTCCTTTTCTCGTAAGGGATGTGATAGGGTGTGCCACTCTAGAGAAGCCTTCAACAAATCATTTGTAGAATCCTGCTAACCCCATGAAGCTCCTGACCCCAGACACAGTGGTAGGTGTCGACCAAACCATGATAGCTCTAATCTTTTATTGGTTGACTACGATCCCATCACCTGGTATAACATGGCCAAGGTAGTGGACCTCTGATCTAAAGAAAGCACATTTCAAAAAACTGCCATATAACTGATTATCTCTCAAGCACTGCAAAACCTGTCTTAGGTGCTCCTTATGCTCCCCCTCATTATGAGAGTAAATCAATATGTCTTCTAGGAACACAATTACAAATCTATCCAAGAAGGTACATAATACTCCATTCATAAGACTCATAAATATTGCTGGAGCATTCGTGAGGCCAAAAGGAACCATGGTAAACTCATAGTGGCCATATATCATGCGAAAAGTTTTCTTGTGGATGTCACTCTCCATAATCTGTAACTGATGGTATCCAGATTTCAAATCTATCTTAGAGAATACTCAGACACCCTGAAGATGATCAAATAAATCATTGATCCTAGGGAGCAGATATTGATTCTTGATGGTTACTTTATTAATATGACCATAATTCATGCACAACCTAAGTGATCCATCCTTCTTAACAAAGATGAAGGGTGCTCCCTAAGGTGAAACACTAGGGTGAATGTGCTCTTTCTTCAAGAGCTCCTCCAACTGAATCTTGATCTCATTGAGCTTGTGAGTAGTCATCCTGTAAGGGGCTCTAGATACTGGCACAACTCCTGACACAAGGTCTATATGAAATTCAACTGCCCTAGGTGGGGGCATACTAGGTATCTCTAAGGGAAAAACATCTTCATACTCTTGTAATATAGGGAAGTCATCAAGGGAGGTTACCTTCTCCTCCTCCTCTTTGTTACTGATGATAATAGTAAATAACTGACATCCCTTGCACATGTAGCGCTTAAGCTGCATGGCAAAGATCATATGAAGAGATATGGGTCTCTGGACCCCTAAAATGACCATAGGTGAACCTAAACCTTCTACACATTTGACCCCCTTCTGTCGGCAATCCATCTTGGCAATGTGGGCACAAAGCCAATCCATGCCAAGAACTATATCATAAGAACCAAGAGGGGTGATACATAGATCTATCATAGAGGTCATATCTCCTATCTATAACTGACAATCTCTGACTACAGAATCAACTAATACCCTAGAACTTGACGCTAACTCCACTTCCCAATTCACCTCATGTCTAGCTGCCACTAGCCTACAATGCTCCATTACAAATGGGGAAATAAAATAATTAGTAGCTCCTAAATAAAAAGGATAGTGATGATACTACCTTGAATCATACCTGCTACCTCAATCACTATGGCTTGATGCTCGGCCTAGCGGTTATCAACCGCTGCAAAGACTCTATGGGACTTACCCAAGTCCCCAACCGTGGCCTTAGATGTTGTTGGACATGAACCACCTCTCTGGGGACAATCCCTAGAAAAATGCCCTATGGCTCCACTTGTGAAATAAGGTCCTTGAGACTGCATATGTATTCCCTATGATCTGGTGTACTATGATCCCCCTGTCTTACTAGAACCACTAAATCCACCATGAGAGGTCAGTTGAGTCCTTGTTGGAGGTGTGTATGGTTCCCGTGACCTCTGATCTCGTTTAGGCCCCTGTGTCTGCCACTGTTTGGGATTAAATTTGTGATGTCCCTGTGTTGGTCTAGTCCTCTGTCTCTACAGAGTCTGCTGTGGCTGAGGCCGTGGGACTCTAAAGGTCCCTGATGAGTGCCTGTGATTCCCATTCTAAGGGGGTCTCTGATATCCTATACTCTGAGGTGCAAAATTCTGGTTCTGGGACCGATCCCGTGTATCGTGTCCTCTACTCTGCACCTCCTCCATAATTAAGGTCTTCTCTATGACCTCTCGTAGATCCCCTGGTGCTGCCATGTGCACTGGTCCATAAATAGATGCATTCAAACCCTTAACAAAGCGATTGATACAAAGCTTCTCATCCTTGATGTACTCTATGTAAGGTAGAAGCTTGATAAATATGCTCTCATACTGAGCAACAGATAAGCCCCTCTATTGTAGATCATGAAAATCATCTATACGATGCTACCTGTAATGCTGTGAGAGGTAACAGTACCTGAATCTCTCTAAAAATGATTCCCAGGTGAGGACATCAATAACCATGTTACTTTTGAACACTTCCTGTCACCACCAAACGCAAGCTCCCCCTCTCAACAAGTGGATGGCCAATTGAGCTCAAATTTCTTTCATATGTGCACAACCCAAAGCATCTCTCTAAACTTAGTAACCATGCCTTAGCCACGATCCCATCCGTGGCTCCTGAAAAAGGTGGTGACCTGAGGCAGAGAAAATCCTTAATCTGGTCCCCCACATCATGGGGTGTTCCTCTACCTTCCTTAGGTACGTACACTAGCGGTGGACCTTCCATGTGAACAGATTCACCCTTCTTCTTTTCCTGCTCCTTGACTCATCAAAGAGGAGGGCTCCTACTCCACTCATAGGTTGCTCCCCCTGGCCCTACTATCTAATCTCCAAGTGGTAACCTATTTGTTAGCACTTTTTCTTGCAACACTTACCTAATGATGACAGTATAGCTTGTATACTCAGATGTAACCTCTTTTAGGCAAGAGAAAGGCTAATTTCTAAGGATTGGATAATATCCTTCTTCATTTTTGAGCTCCACAAACTCAGGCAGGTTTTACCTTTTAAAGATTACTGATACTTCAGTCTATGTATTTGGTGGATTGTTTCATTCACTGGGTATGAATCAAAAACCTCACTGTAACAACTTATAGAACACTTTAGAGATTGCAATGACTAATTTAAAACATAGCACTATAAGCCAGGCTATGGTTTTGAGAACATAAACCAATGAGACAAGGATTTGCATCCTTCTTCCTTTTGTCTTTAGGAGGGATAACCTAATGATTCACTCTCTAAAGAATCAACAAAATGGACACTGTCCTGCTGACATAAGCCCTTGATGAGTTCAGCTCATATATTTTAGTAACAAGTATGTTTGAAATAAATTTTGAATGTTTTGCAAACTTAGATGATGATAGATTATCAGACCTAGGTCTAGATTAGTGCCAATCCTTTGGGTTATAGAGTCAAAATCTTGAAGTTTCACATAAACAAAACATTGTAAGCTGCCTTACAACCTACATGCAATTAGGATAAGTTGCCTTACAAATTATCTGATTACCTCTAAAATACTGTATCAAATCCTTAAATACTGATATGC
>MU227547.1:1640511-1656096 GCA_018584345.1 Thuja plicata
TGTGCTCTTCAGATTATATGTTTATTATGTATATATATAGGTTGCTATATATATATACATAATATATCGCCAAAAAATGGAAGCACTTCCATTTTGGACTGGTTTGTCCCTCCGAGTAAGTGGTTTGGGGTCATGTCAAATGCCTTGAGTGGGTCTTTGACTTGGATATGGCTTTTACCCCTGTTTTGCCCCCTTTTCCACTTCTCTCCGGCCTATTTTTGGCATCCTAAACTGCAGACCTGAGATTCTTGAGCTCACAGTCAAGATCAAACTTCTAGGTCAAGGTAAACCTCGACCCTGACCTAGGTCAAGGTTGACCTTTACCCTAACCTAGGTTAGAGTCGACCTCGACCTTGACCCAGGGTCCAGATTTCATGTTTCCAGGGTTTTCAGATGTTGGGCTTTGGAAAGATTTAATTCTTGCTTCTGGGTCAGTTGTTTCAGTCTTCGAGGCAATGAGCCTTAAAATTATATTTAATATAGGTCCACTTCTATGGGTATAGGTCTAATTGGAATTTAATTCTCCTATGTAGGCCTCTCTAGAAGATTGCGCCCTAGATTGGTATATAAGGAAGCCATCTCTTCTCATTTTCTCTAAGTGAAATCTAAGTGTGAAAGACAAATCTATGCACGATCTATTGAAGAAAGCATCTACTCTCAAGAATTCAAGCATTCAAAGACATTCAAGCATCCAATTCATCAAGGAGATCCATTGGTAGCCATTGAAGGATTCAAGCTCTATGGAGCTCTCTTGTTGAAGATTTCTCCATCCACCTCCATGCAAACCTCTTCTTATTCCAAGATCCATCCAAGATTGGTGTTGAAGATCTACAATCAATTGATTTGAGACATCCTACATCCTACATTCTATATTCTACATTCATTTGGTGCATACATACTTGTGGATCCAAGGATTTGAATCGTCCACAAGGGTTTCTATACAAGTAAGGTGAACTTGTTTATTTGCTTTGTTCATTTATGCAATTTCAATTATATTTTAAGGTTAATTCCAAAACTGGTGTTTGACCAAGGCAAACCCCTCCCCAAAAAAAGAAAACCATTTTTCTTGGAGGTACAAGTATAGGACACTAAATTTTAGATTAGATTCAGATACCCTTTTCGACCAACTTTTGGGATCCGCGAATAGAATTTATGTCAGAGCAGTGCAGGTCAAGGTCAAACATTTTGGGGCACAATTGTGTCCACCAAAGAGGTCAAGGTTGACCTGGCTCAGAAAAGGAAAATATTTTTGGTTTTTGTCCATCTCTTCTTTTTTGTTCTAGATCCGGTTGCAAAATTTCCCGAAATGTGACACAGACATCAGAAAACATTCTTTTCCAGATCTGCTATATTTTGACGTTAGTACTTGTCTTCAATTCATTTCAATTAAGGTATTAATCACTTTTATTATGTACTTTTCATCCATCATTCAGGATTGTAAGGATTTCTTCTTCCTTCTTATTTCCGATCGATTGATGCATTTGTGCATTAACCATTTTCTTATGGTTGATCAAAGTGGATCTTTCTTTATGAAATTTGGGGCTAAGTGGACAATCTTACCTTCTCCACTATCTAAATAATACAATTTATCCAATATTAATAACAATACATTCAATTGTTACCCCAAATCATTATTGCTATCTTACATTTTAATGAACACCCATTTTAGATGTTACATTTTGGTGAACCCGCGATAGACAACTCTTTTGTTTTGGTGTTAGATTTACATTTCATGTTAGATCTTGCTTGCATATTAGATTATCCTTCTTGTATGTTCTTTCATTTATATTTTCTTAGTTTAGTTCATTTACATTGCATTGGTGTATGAGCTTTACTACCTCTAGTCCTACCTATAATATCCTGATTAGAAGAAGTTGCAGACTTATGGGTTCCTTTGATCCCGAGTCTTCCTCCCCTTTCCTTAGGATCCCAGATGAAAATTTGATCACTCATGATTCCAATCCTTCTATGGAGCATAAATGTTCTTACTCACATCATGATGAGGATGATGCTTTAAGAGTTCCTCTTGAACAAGTCCAAAAACTGTCAGCTGAACTTGATAAAATGGGAAATTGGCTTAGTCAAGAAAACCATAATCAAGATTCTATTCAAGCTATAGAGGCTCTTAATAAATTCCTTCATGATAGTGATCAAGGTGTTAATCTCTTGCGTGGTATTACCCATCTTGTGCATTTAAATGTTAAACCTTTAGCTCAAGAAACTCAAGCGATCTGAATTATGAATCATATTACAATACTTGGTGTGATACCCTCGGTATTTTCAATTTCAATATAAAAACCGTAAGACTAACAACAGAATTGCAAGCCAAAAAGTGATCCATTCTATTCGAACTTTGAGTTTATACAAATATGATGGATCCCAAGGTTCACTAGAATACCTTGGAAATGAAATGAAGAGTCACCATAATGTTTATTACAAATAAACTTATTAAAACTACCAAAAATTTCAAAAAACTATATAAAAATTTAGGCCTACTTGGAGAAGGCGTAACATTCTAGTCCTAGGTCTTATTTGCAAACCATTTACTTCATTGGAAAGATAATAAAAATTTGTAGACCTAAAACTTAGAAGTGAAACCAAGGTTACCCTTTCCCAGAGGAGATCGTCCCAAAAATGCCCTGAAGACCTTCAGAAATGTAGTTTACTGAGACAAAAAATACTGAAAAATTAGATTTTAGTATTTCCCAATTCCATCCTGATCATTCCCCCCCTTGAAAGGAAATGGGACCCATTGCACTAATCTGCTGCAACAAATGAGGAATTTTTGCTTCAATTTGTTCCTTAGTTAACCACTTGCCTTGATGAGGATGCTAACCAGCTTGAACCACCCAATAAAGAGGAATGTTCTGATTTCTCAAAGTCTTTAAAATGAATTCAGTAACATGGTCACACTGGACTAGAATAGTAGTAGATAATTCTACAGCTTGAATGTGTTCAGTAGCTTGGGAAATGTCCAACAAAGGAGGAAAATAGGGTCTCAACGATTCCACTTTGAAAACTAGATGTAGACCCAAGAAAGATGACAAATTAAGTTCAAAAGCATTCTCAGCAACTTACTTCACAATAGTATACGTGCCATAACAAAGAGGACAAAGCTTCATGTTTGGCCCATGAAGGTGCTCTTGCTGAAGATGTAACCATACCTTGTCACCAAACTCAAAGTGATGAGGATTTCTATGTGTTATCATGCCTTTCCTTATACTTTTGATTACTCTTCTCCAAAATCTCATGAACTTGTTGTTGTAGGTGTCTAATGTTATCAATGAATTTTTCTACTTTATCTACCTCCTTGTCAGTATTCAATAAAGTATCAAATTGCAAAACTGGCAGTGCTACATCCATAGGTGCCAATGGTTGATATCCAAGACAAACCTCAAATGGACTATGCCCTATAGTACTATGGAGTGCACACTTGTAGCTGGGTTGCACGTAGGGTAATATTTCATCCCATGTGTGAGGATGTTTTGAATGATACATTCGTAGGATATGAATGATCATTCAATTCACCACTTCTATCTGCCCATATGTTTGGGGATGGAATGTTGTGGACTTTGTCAACTTTGTGTCCATTTTAGCCCATAGTGCAGACCAAAATTTGTTGATGAACCTGCTATCCCTGTCAGAAATAATGCTTTTGGGCAAACCAAAATGAACCCAAACATGTTAAAAAAATAACTTAGCAGTCTCTTCTACATAAATCATCTTTTTACATGCTACAATGATAGCCATTTTAGAAAAGTTATCTACCACAACATACACACAATCATGCCCCCGCCTAGTAGTTGGAAGCCCAGACATAAAATCCATTGAAACAGGCTACCATGGCTTATCATGAATAGGTAAGGGTATGTATAGACCCAACTTACAGTTTGCTGGCTTTGCAATTGTACAGGTTGCACAAGCTTGTATATATGAAATTATATCATGCTTCATTTTTGGCCAATATAAATGCTTTTTAAGGATAGCAGTAGTCTTACCAATACCAAAATGTCCTGCAACATGGATGTAGTGACCTCCCCATATCATTTTATTTCAATCCTCAGTGGGTACACATATATGACCAACATGGCAAAGCAACCCATCCTGCAAGAGAAAATCAGAGGTACACTTTACTTCTACCAAATTACTATAGATGTCAGAAAAATTAGGGTCAATAGTATATAGTTGTTCCCATGTGGATGATTGATGACCACATGAATCTAGCACCATTGTCAAACCTGCAATTGGAGGCCTACTCAAACAATCTGCCACTTTGTTACTGATTCCTTTTTTATGATGAATGTTGAGGTGAAATTGTTGTAGATAAGCTAACCACCTTTGATGTCTGTCATTTTTCAACTTCCCTTGTGTTTGCAAGAATTGAAGAGGTTTATGGTCTGTATGTATAATAGTTTCCTTTCCTAGTATATAATGTTTCCATTGTTTGCAGGCCTGGACAATAGCATACAACTCCTTGTCATAGGTGGGGTACCTATGTACTATATCAGAAATTTTTTCACTATGATAGGAAACATGATGCCCATGTTGTGTGATTACTGCACCAAGAGCATAATCATATGCATCATTTTCTATCTCAAATTATTGTTGCAGATCAGTGAGGACCAGTATTGGTGTTGAATATAATCTTTTCTTTAACTCTTCAAATGCTTGTTGCTTTGGATCTGTCCACTGAAATTTTTCTTGTGCTCCACCCCCTAATGATTGATTGAGAGGTCATGATATATGTGAGAAACCAAAAACAAATCTGCGATAGAATTTGGCTAAGCCCAAGAAGTTGCGAAGCTCTGTGAAAGTTTTAGGAGATGGCCAATCTATGATTATTTGAATATTTACTGGGTCAACATGAACACCCTTAGTATCAATGATATACCCTAAGTATTGAATATTCCACATACCAAAAGATCACTTCATAATGTTGGCATAAAGTTTATGTTTTTGCAGATTTGAAAGCACTTGTTCAACATGCTGCAAATGCTCAGACCAAGTCTTGCTAAAGATGAGTATGTCATCCAAATAAACAACCACAAAAGAATCAATGAATGGTCTAAGAACATCATTCATCAGCCTCATAAATGTTGTTGGGTAATTTTTTAGGCCAAAAGGAATAACCAACCATTCAAAAAAACCTTCCTTAGATTTAAATGCAGTCTTCCACACATCTGCTGGATCAATTGGTACTTGGTGATATCCAGATTTCAAGTCAATTTTTGTAAAGAACTTAGCTCCCCTAAGTTGGTCCAACAAATCATCAATTTGAGGGATTGGATATATATTTTTCACATTGATTTTGTTCAATGCCCTATAATCAATACAAAGTCTCCATGTCCCATCTTTCTTTTTAGAAAGGACAATTGGACTGCCACAGGGTGAAGCACTTGGACAAATATGTCTTTTCTGAATCAACTCTTGAATTTTTCTCTTGATTTCATCATTTTCCAAAACTTACCTTCTATATATAGGCTCATGTGGTAGTGGTGTACCTGAGATTAAATCAATAGAGTGCTTGACTTCACAGTGTGTTGGAACTCCCACCGGTGATTTAAACACACTATGATGTTCTTTCAAAATTTTATCCATCGGATTTTGTTGATTTTATGTTATAGCTACCTTAGCATGTGTAATAAGGACAATTGACTTTGTTTGTTTAGGGTGAACCATGAGAAGAACAAAAGCTCCAATTTGAACAATCGAACATTTACATTGTTTAGCACTAATTAGAGAAGCAATTTGTGTTGGACATACCTCTGGTATTTGAAACCTCTTCCCACCAAGCTTGATTGTAACATTTCGTGGTCTGGAATCATACACTCCATGCCTCTAATACATGTAAGGTTTCCCCAACAAGACATCACATACATCCAGCGGTGCTACATCACATACCACTTCATCCTTGAAAGGCTTGATTGAATATGGAAGATGAGACTGTTGATTTATTTGAATATCTTGTCCCTCATTTACCCATCCCATAGAGTATGGTTGTGGGTGTCTTGTCACTTTCAAATTCAACCTTTTGACTGTCTCCCTAGATATCAAATTCTTTTAGCTCCCACTGTGAACAATAAAATGTAGAGTCTTTCCATCAACCCACATTTGTGAATGAAAAAGTCTCTCTTCATCTTCATGATGCAATACTTTAGTAGTTGCAACTATGGCATATGGGTCTTCTTCTATGACAAAATCGTTCTCCTTTTTCTCGGAAGGATCTATTGGTGATGATTCAGATTCAGCTTCCTCTCCTCGTATTTCTGTCATGAGATTTTTGATACTTCAAAACTCCTTTGTATTATGGGTTGGGGACTTATGCATCTCACAACACATGCCTATATTTTCCTATGTCTTTTTTGCAGCCCACCATGTGTTCTTAGGTGAGTTTGAGTGAGGTTCCTTGGTCACCTATTTTCCCACAGATTTATTGTCACCTTCAACCTTTGGTTTATTATTTTCAAAGTAGTCCCTCTTCCCTTTCTGCTTGAATTTATCTTCAATTTTTGTAGCATATTTATAGGCAGTTGCCAATGTCTCAATATTCAAAAATTCTATCTCCGTTTGAATACACCTGTGAAGTCCACTACGATATTTCAAAATTTGATGCTTCTCTGAATCCTGAATACCAGGTTTTGCTAAAAGTGAATGGAATGTGTTGGTGTAATCTTGCATAGACTAATCCCTCTTTTTTTGAAGCAACTACCATTCTATGTATTTCTGTTCATATACATCCTCAGGAAAGTATGCTTCTTTTATGTATTCCACAAATTCTCCCCATGTGGGCTTGTTATCAAGAGATATTTCCAAGCCATTTTCATCAGATAATTCCTATTCTTTATTTGCTAATTTGGATTCCTAGGCACATTTCACATGGGTTTTAGCTTTGAGGAGAGAAAACATTATTTTTTCTGCATCTGATAAATTATTTACAGAAAAGTATCTATCCAATTTTGATATCCAGTTATCAACAACTTCAACATCAAAATTTCCTTCAAAATTTGGGATGTCAAAATTTACCTGCACTTTGAAAGGGGTATTTTTATGAAATTTTAATCTTGATTCAAAGGGTTTTTATTCTATAGAAGGAGTGAAAATTGACTCATCATCTCCTCTCATTGCTTATTTAAAGCCTCTTCCACCAACTGCTTAATTTTATCGTCTGAGATTTTCGATTGTGTGCACCTCAAAGGTGGGTATTGTGACAAATATTGTGTATCTAGTCCTAATATTTGGTAGGAGGACCTTGTGTAAATTTTCATAAAGGAGTGTTCCTTCTTTGATACCACTGATTTGAATTATGAATTAGATTACAATACTTGGTGTGATACCTGCGGTATTGTCAATTTCAATATAAAAACCATAAGACTAACAACAAAATTGCAAGCCAAAAAGTGGTCCATTCTATTTGAAATTTGAGTTTATACAAATATGATGGATCCCAAGGGTCACTAGAATACATTGGAAATGAAATGAAGAGTCACCATAATGTTTATTACAAATAAAATTATTAAAAGTACCAAACATTTCAAAAAAACTATATACAAATTTAGGCCTACTTGGAGAAGGCATAAATTTCTAGTCCTAGGTCCGATTTGCGAATCATTTACTTCATTGGAAAGATAATAAAAATAGTAGACTGAAAATTGGGAAGTGAAACCGAGGTTACCTGGATGAGATCATCCCAAAAATGCGATGAAGACCTTAAAAAATGCAGTTTACTGAGACAAAAAAATACTGAAAAATTAGATTTCAATATTTCCCAATTCCATCTTGATCATCAAGATTTAGGATTTAATCCTCCTGTCACTAGTGTGGAACCTTCTTCAATTCCTTTACCTAGTAATATTACTTATACTCCTCCTTTAGTGACTACATCTCTTACATTTTCCAATCCTCTAGCTTCAAATCTTCCACCTCCATCTCTTCCTGTGAGTGTTCCATCGGTATCTTTACGTACCTCACAACCTTCTTACCATAGTGTTCCTTTTACCTATTTGAATCCTCTTCCAACTATGGTTCCAAGTGTTCCACTGGTTGTGTCTTCTATTCCCGCCGCTTCCTACACTTTTCCTAGTGTTCCTAATTTTTCTATGCCTCCTATTTCTTCTAATGATTCCACAATTATTAGTTTGGCTCAAACCATGTCCTCTTTACAACAACAACTTTCATCCTTAACTCAATCCAAGTTTAGTATTCCTACATGTGACATGGGTAGTCCTTTATCCCTAGACATGATTTGTGCTCCTGTCCCTCAACAAGCCGATATGCCTCACCTTGAGAATTACACTAGTAAGGGAGATCCTATCACTCATGTTAAAACATTTCAAATCCATTGTAGTAACTATGCTCATGACCATAGGATTTTGCCTAAGTTATTTGCTAGGACTTTTCATGATAAGGCTTTACAATGGTATTGTTCCTTACATCCTTATTCTATTGATTCTTTTCCAAAACTTGCTGATACCTTTATCCAATAGTTCCAAAATAACATTGATCCGCAAGTGTCCTTAACTGATTTGATGCATTGTAAACAAAATACTAAAGAAAAATTGGCCGAATTTATTGGTAGATTTAAGCATTTGTATGCTCAGATTTCTTATCCTGATATTGATATTCAACTGTTGGAATTATTAGAATGATGTACTGAGAGGGGAGGAGTGAATCAATACCTCTAAAACTTTTTATGTGTTTGGCCCATTAATCTTTGAGTCATCAGATTTGTATATTCCTATCTATTTGTTCATCTTTCTATATGTATGTGAAATCATAATATAAGTTCTTTACATGTGTAAACATTCAAGAAATATTCATGAAAATAAATAACACATAACACATGATATGATATCGCAGAAAACTCCTGTTAGGAAGTAAAAACTGTGGTGGGGATGTCTACCCACAAAACTTCACTATCTGCAGATAAGAAGGGAGCCGGTAAAGGCTTACAATTCATCACTTCTGATGATCTACCCTGTTAAGAGTATTAGAATGGAGACCTATTAGGAGCTACTTCATTTGAAGCTTTAGCAACACCGTTAAGTGTGCACTCTGTTAAGAGATTTATCAAAGAACTGTTAAGTCCACCTTCTACAAAAGGATTTTAGTTGTGATGCACTTGTTAGAATGCAACTACAATATAAATGTCGATCTGATAGTGAATGCAATATCTAATTGCTGATAACATATCATGTAAATCTTACAATGTAAATGCAATCACCTTGAGTGATTGAGTGATACCTTGTCTCTGCTCGTCGATAGCCTTTCTGTGTTCTTGATGGCTGATTTGATCTGTTTTTGTACTTTGCATGAATTCTCTTCTACTATTTAGATGCTCTTCATGGCTGCTATCATTTATCAACTAATTACAAAAATCTCTCAAATTACAAATGATTGAACATCTATTTATACTAGTTTCTAGCTCTATTCTTGATTCACGCTTTTCAAATTTACTCTAGATCCAAGGTTTACAACTTGACCTTGATCTTTAGTTAGATATGTTTTAGATTCGTTAGGATACTTTAAAAAAATTACAATATGATTGTTTGTCCCTCAAGTAAAGATTTAAAACAAATAAAACTCTATAAATAGAATTACAATGTTTTATCTGACGTGTAAAGTCAGATCCACTTTTTGCGGGTTCTGTAACTGACTGTCGATTCTGATGGTCGGGCTGCTCTGTCAGTTCTGTCAGTTTTGTACTCCGTCGGTGTCCCTTAATTGAACTATTTTTTGGGTATGCCTTTTCTACTCTATCGGCGATGTTCTCAAAATTGTATCGTCGGTAATGCTTGTCGTCAGTTTGACTCTTGTTAATGTTTGTCAGGAAATTCTATACTTAGCATTTTTATGATAGACATTTTCATCTTGTCTGGTATGCTTGTTGTCCGCCGGTTATGCTTATACCGATGACCTTTATCATGTTTTTCCCTTTAAGTATACTAATGGAAAAACTTAATGTCATCATCAACATATGTTTATTTCAAATTTGCAAAAGGATATTAGAGATAAGATTCTGCTTACTGAATTTACCTCTTTTCAATAACTTTGTGCAACACTTCATCATTATCAATTACAAGTGAGTCAATTTGAGAGAAACACTCCAATGGCTCTTGTTTCAGTTGATAATAGTGATGCTTCTCATAATCCCAACAAGTTTTAGAAGCCTAACAACTATTTAAAAATCAATAAACAAGTAAATGCAGTTGCTGATCAAGTTGTTGTTGCATCCCACAATGCCACTTCTGCATCCACTATTTTTCATTTAAATCAGACTCTTTCTGAATCTTTACATTCTATTATGAGTAAATTGCTAACTGCTAATATGATTACTTTGCCTCCTATTCGACCTCTTCTTCCTACTAAAATGGCATCAAAATCCTTTGATCCCAAAGCCTTTTGTCCATACCATCGTTAGAATGACCATGATATTGAGAAGTGTTATTGCCTAAAACATAACGTTTAAGATTTAATTGATTCTAATGCTTTATCTATTGATCATTTTGATGGTAGTGGGAACAAATCTATCTCTCCTCCTAATCAAAATATCCAAATCTATATGAATCCTTTGCCTTCACATGATACTAATACCATTATTGAACCATCTTCTGTGGATATTGTTTATGATTCAAAGATGGATGATCTCAACCATATTGTTAACCATGTGGAGTGCGTTGTTTCATCTCAACCTACTGTTCAAGATCCTTCGCCTCCACTTCAACTTCAAATTGAACCTCAATCTAAACCTTCAAAACAACCTAAGGATAAAAGACCTAGGGAACTCTCGATCACCTTTGATGATTATGAGACTATTAAGGCTCCTGATGGTCCCCTTTACATTTATGGTAGGATCGCTAAGATACCTATGCGTGCTTGTCTTGTTGATCCTATTTCCTTAGTCAATGTCATCACTGAAGAAAACCTTTTTATGAAGAATTTACAATGTGATTATTATGATACATCTGATGTGTAGATTAAAACTTGTAATGGTTTTCTCTATCCATCGTTTGGTTCTATTAACTTACCTGTTGAACTTTGTGGTAAAGTGGTGGACACTACATTCATCATTGTCCCTACTTCTGATCAATTTCAAGTTAAGCTTGGTTTGCCTTGGTTGACTGCCATGCGTGTCATTGCTTCTCCTATCCATAAGTGTATTAAGTTCATTCATGATGAAGAGGTGAAGATGATTAATCATAGCTTATATCAACCTTCTAGGCCTAGGGATTGTGCTACCCTTGACTTCTTTTGGCCTTCATTACCTAATTCATGTTGTTCTTGACCTGATAACCTTTTTTGCTCATATCAAGCCTATAAACAACGCAAGATTCTTGAGTTAAGAATGCCTCAGATGGATCTTAACCATGGTGTTTTTCCTACACCTTCCATACCTCATTTATCTATTGCTTCTAGTTCTATTAATCAAACTCCTAGTGTTGCTTTTCAACCTATTGAAAATCGTACCAATCCTCCTATAGAATTTGTGAAGGAACTACTTGTTGTTCCTCCTATTTCTCAACATATTTCAAACAAGACAAAATATAACAAATATGCTAATGAACGTCATAAGAAGCGTCAAGCTCATGCTAGGGCCCGTGCTTCTATTCTTTGAAATTCTTTACCTTCTTTTGACCATCCTATGCCTGATGTGTTGGAGGAATTTAATGTTATTAATAATGTTAAGATGAATAATTATGATGATTCCATTCACATCTTAGATTCTATTTCAATTAATCTTGATGAATAAGATACTCTGGATGATCCTACTGATGCTAATGATGAATATGAGACTATTGATCTTGATATTTATTTACCTCATATGCTTTCCACACAACTGATCATTACACCCAGTATCGAACATTGTGATTCTCAAGAGGATCCTTGTTTGGAACTGGCTATCATTCCTACTAAGTTGGATATAGTCCCTCATATGAGTTTCCCACCTTCCCTAAATGATATAAACCAAGATGGAGAGAGTAGACGATGCACTTGGTTGGCTTATCCTCCATGGTAGCCTTTTTATGTGTTTTTCTGTTGTACTGTGCTTCTCCCGTACTGTATTTTCTAAATGTTTGTTAGATTCTTTTATACGACCCTTGTTACTTTGTTGGTGCAAGGTGATAAAATAATCAAACCTATTGCACAATTCTTCTATAAATTGTTCCATGGTATGTTGTACTTGTGCTATTGTTCATAAATATTTTCCTTGTGTAGTCCGCTTGGATTTGTGACATGGTAGCACTAATTCTTTTTGGTCTCCATGTTGTGGTCCGAAAAGACTCTCCTTCGTAACTCTTGCATTTTCTTTTCTCTATTGTGATTGTAGTTCTACTTCCTTTGGGGAATGATGTCAATTCATTTGCAATAATATCATATATTATATATACATATTATCTTATGGTCATACTGACCCCATGGCAGGTAGATCCCTTATGTGTTCTGTGTATGTTTATGTGGTATTTCCCTTGATTTGTCTTCGCTTGGGGACATCTTGTAGTGGAAACGTAATCAACAGAGTTGTTTATGTTTCCATTAAATCCATTGCTCCTGTTAAAGTCTTAGCAATAACTTTAACGTGGGGGCATACACTCTACTCACCTTTTGCACACATGCACTTCCAAAATATTTTCAAAATCAAAACTCAAATTTTTTTTTCCCTATATGGATTACAAACTAATTCTTAAAGAATGGATTTTTACCTTATAGGATCTCTTGATCCCTTCAGTTTCAATTTACAAGGGTCTCTTCATCCCTCCAGTTTCATTATACAAATATTTTTTTGATCCCTTAAGGTTGGAAGGTGTCCTTAAGAATGGATCTCTCTGTATATTGGATTTTCTCATTTGGAGTAGAATATTCCCAAGAGTAAAACCTTGATGGGTTGACTACTGAGTAGCCACATTCACTAGGCAGTTCAACTCCATCTTTCCAGTTGCACTTTTTTCTTGTGTGATTCACAATGGGACATAGGTTCTCATTGGGTGAGGTAATCACACCCTCTCTCTTTTTATCTTTGACCGGTGATGTCTCTCTTATCATGATCTTAGGGTTGATAAATACTTAAGTCCCTGGGGGCTTGAGGATTCATTTGTCCCTTTTGATTTTAATAAGATTATCTTTTCTCTATGATCTCCTTTACCAATATTTTACATCGAGTCCATACTCTTGCTAAAGTGGGGGCTAAATGTATTGTCGGAAAATGGAAGAACTTCCATTTTGGTCTAGTTTATCCCTCTAAGTAAGTGGTTTGGGGTCATGTCAAATGCCTTGAGTGGGTCTTTGACTCGGATCTGGCTTTTACCCCTATTCTGCCTCCTTTTCCACTTCTCTCTGGCCTATTTTTGGAATCTTGAATTGCAGACCTAAGATTCTTGACCTCATGGTCAAGGTCAAACTTCTGGGTCAAGGTCAAACTCAACCCTAACCTAGGTCAGGGTCAACCTCGACCTTGACCTAGGGTCCAAATTTTATGTTTTTGGGGTTTCCAGATGTCGGGCTTCGGAAAGATTTAATTCTCACTTCTGGGTTGGCTATTTCGGTCTTCGAGGCAAAAACCCTTGAAATTATATTTAATATAGGTCCACTTCTAAGGGTATAGGTCTAATTGAAATTTAATTCTCCTATGTAGGCCTCTCTAGAAGATTTTTCCCTAGATTGGTATATAAGGAAGCCTTCTCCTCTCATTTTCTCTAAGTGAAATCTAAGTGTGAAAGACAACTCTATGCATGATCTATTGAAGCAAGCATCTACTCTCAAGCATTTAAGTATTCAATTAGTCAAGGAGATCCATTGGTAGCCATTGAAGGATTCAAGCTCTATGGAGCCCTCTTGTTGAATATTTCTCCATCCACATCCATGCAAGCCTCTTCTTATTCCAAGAGCCATTCAAGATTGGTGTTGAAGATCTACAAGCAATTGATTTGAAACATCTACATCCTACATTATACATTATACATTATACATTCATTTGGTACATACATACTTGTGGATCCAAGGATTTTAATCCTCCACAAGGATTTCTATACAAGCAAGGTGAACTTGTTTATTTTCTTTGTTCATTTATGCAATTTTAATTATACTTTAAGGTTAACTCCAAAACCAGGGTTTGACCAAGGAAAACCCCTCCCCAACAAACAAAACCATTTTTTGTAGGTACACATACAAGATAGGGAATTTCAAATCAGATTTGGATACCCTTTTCGGCCAACTTTCAAGATCCGCGAACAAAATTTCTGTCAGAGTAGTGCAGGTCAAGGTCAGACATTTTGGGGCATAATTGCACCCCGCCAAAGAGGTCAAGGTCGAACTGACTGAGAAAAGAAAAATATTTCTGGGTTTTGTCCGTCTCTACGTTTATGTTCCAAATCTAGTTGCAAAATTTCCTGAAACTAGACACAGGCATAAAAAATAGGCTTTTTCCAGATCTGCTATATTTTGAGGTTAGTACTTGTCTTCAATTCATTTCAATTAATGATGACATGTAACTGATTGAATGTTTGATAATGTTAAGTTGAAGATGATATAAGACATTAAATTAGTTAATGGTTTATATTGTCATTGATGTCAACTTGATATCATCTATACGGTCATGTACATAATGCCAAAGACTTTAGAGAATCAATGGAACATAGATTATGCTTTCAACAATGCATAAAAGTCAAGTATTCACTAAGTGACAGACAACACCGACGGAGTGCACACCATCGGTAAAGGAAAATAAAAAGTCACAGTGATGCCCAATGAGAAGAAGACAGTATTTCCCGATGAGTAAAATCCAAGGATGCCCGACGGACGGAGATCTCGAAGCTAACTGGAGTTGCACAAACGGAATTGGCAGTTGTCACCAATGACTAATTGCAGAGTTGATTGACAAAATAGAGAGTTTAGAAAATGACAAAATATCTAGCTGGCAGAGCTTAAGGATGGACTTAACTGGTTGTTTTATTTATTCACCCAGAGTTAAGTAATTGATTTAAAGAAGATTTGTACAGTTGGAAAGAAGATAACTATGAGATAAATCATAAGTTAAAGCTATAAATCAAATTGGCTGGATTTTTTTTCACGCCAAGAATCAAGAATCAAGAACTAAGGAACATTATGTCTATATAAGAGACAAGCATAATTCATTTTCACAATCACAAGAAATCAAATACACAGAAGGGGAGTGAATAGAAAGAGGATGCTGAAGAGAAACCAGTGAAGGATAACTTCATACAGTCCTGATCAATCAAGCTAAAGGAGAGTTAAAGAATTCTGACAACACCGACGAATAGTGAAGCACAACATCACAGAGCAGAAAGTGTGGAGCACAAGGAATTAAATTTATACATTGATCAGAAAGGTATTGTACTTAAATAGATCTAAAAATATAAAATTCAAGTGGCATTAGAAACAGGTCATAATGTTTCAGTTTAACCATTGAAGCATCAAGTCTCTTAACAGAGCAGGACTTAACTATTTTCTATAATTGAGGTATATCCTAACAGATTGCCAAAAAGGTTGATTCATGAAAGTAGCATTGAATTTTCATAAAGCCTATTGACAACCTAAGAAGAAGGTTGATTCAAGGATGGTAGCAAGATTTTC
>MU227547.1:1665957-1704646 GCA_018584345.1 Thuja plicata
TATATATATATATATATATGAAGAATTTTTGTAAAGCGATGATATATGGGAGATTGATGAGCGAATATGTGTATGTGCGAATGGTAGAATAGAGGATGATAGAGATCATTGGAGAACTATGACTAGAACCATCTAAGCATTAAAGGTGCTTGTTTTTGTTCATTATTGAAGAACACTTTGTAACAGAAGTTTTGTTGTAAGATTTGTAAGCTCAGTTGGCCCCTAACACGGTGTTGTATACCTTTAACAAGGTTGTATTCCTCTAACAAGGAATTATACTATGTAATATTCAACTCCTAACAGGGCTAGGTCTCCTAAAAGGGAAATTATACTTTATTACATGCATGTGGGTACCATCCCTACTGAGTTTTTCCTTTGGCCAGGGTTTCCTCGACAACAAATAATAGTGTTATGATTTATGTGTTATTTGTTTATACTCTTTTCATTTCAGTAAGTTTATGGTTTATGTGGAATTGGTTTAAAATTTATTTTAAGTGTTGTAATACTGATTCACCCCCCTCTCAGTATTACTTAATCCTAATATTAAGGGTGTAGAGTTTAGTTTTACGATTACAATTGTATTTGGTTGAAATTTTCTAAAACCTTTACAACAAATTCATTTTATTAATATCTTATAACTAGGGCCTTCTTGTTGGGATTAATGGGAAGTATGTACTAAGAGGGGAGGGGTGAATCAGTACCTCTAAAACTTTTGTATCCCTTTTATCAATTAACCTTTGTAATCAATTGTATGTCCATTCAATCTGATTTAAACTATCTTGATGTGAGTTATATCAAATCATAACATTAACATACACATGAACATTCATAGAAACATTCATGAAAGTAATTTGACACATAACACAAGATTTGATATCGTAGAAAACTCTTGTGAGGAAGTAAAAACTACGGTGGGGATGACACCCACAAAATCTTCACTATCTGCAAATTGGAAGGGGCCGGTTAAGGCTTACAATTTGATCACTTCTGATGATCTACCCTGTTAGGAGTATCGGTGGAGACCTGTTAAAGTCTACTCTGTTAAGAGCTTTAGCAACACCGTTGAGTGTGCACTTGGTTAAGAGATTTGTTGTTGGATGGTTAAATCCACCTTCCTTGAAAGGATTTTTACACTTTGCTCCACTTGTTAGAATGATAGCAAATTACAAATTGACCTGGTAAATGCAATCTCCTATTGTTGATACAGATCTAATTTAGTTTACATAAAAAGATTATCACCTTAATTGTGATTGAATAATACCTCTGATTCTCGGTATGCTCTGTTCTTGGTTCTTGCTAACCAAATTCACCTTTTGTTGTTCCTATTCTTGAAACTCTCAATCTGATCCATAGATGTGCTCATCTGATTCATTCATGTTCTCCTCTCTCTTCACATCATCTATTCATCCATTATAATGAATGATTGCATCATCTATTTATAGATGTATTAACTTCATCGAGTTTTGATAAAAACAATGTTAACTCTAAGATCAAGTTTACAACTTATACCTAGATCTCGTAGTCTATGTGTTTTAAATCAGTTAGACTGATTAAAGCACTTACATTCATATATCTTGTCCCTAAATAAATGGATTTAAAATAATTAAATATCCTATAAATAGAATACACTTGCTTTATCTGACGTGGAAGTCAGATCCACTTTTTGCGGGCTGAAACTGACTTTTAGTTCTGTCTATCGGTCATGCTTGTCTTTCCTTTGATTTTGTTCTGTCGGTTGCACTTAAACTGTCTTGTTGGTCTGCACTGTATCTTGCATATCAGGTTCCTCTGTCGGGTTCCACTGTATCTTTCTGTCATTGCATTTTTGGTTTACACACTAAGATGTGTCATCGGTTCTCTTTACACTTTGTCATCTTCAGTGATCTCTTAGTATCTGATCTTTGGTTTTCTCATGTCCTGTCTTTCGGTGTATGCTTACCGAAAGTGTAGTTTGCATACTAATGGTAAATTAATGTCATTAATATTCCCCTTTGTCATTAGTATCAAAAACTGATATGTGCAAAATACTAACAAAATGTTAAGTATATACAACATATATAATCCTTAGTCATTTAATGACTCCCCCTATGTATATGTCGGTATATCTGTACATATGATATCTTTCCTTATACATGTCATTTTCATCATTTTCTCCTTTGTAATCATAATATCATTCTCCCATATAAATATACCATATACATATCATATTTACCATTTTCCCATCTGAATGAATGAATGTACATATCATCATTTTCCCCCTTTTTTGATATTAAGGGCAAAGGTCTTTACCTTTAGAGCTTATAAAAATATGGGAATGTGAAGACTTCATGTCTTCTATCATTTTTTCCCATTGTTCTTTGAGGTTCTCCAGATCCATGTGCTTAAGTGTGATCTTTGAATGTATGTCGTATATGTTGTCTGCTGTAGACATCTCTAGGGTTGCTATCAGTTGCCTTGCTGAATTGATGTGTTGTTGGAGCAGTGTAAGATTTGGTAGAAGTTGAGCTTTGAGCTCGGTTACTTCTTCCCTTAAATGTGTTTCTACCTCCCACAACTCTTGCCTTAACCTTTTTTTATCTCTATAATCTTCTCATAATGTAGTTTGACTGCATTGTCTCCATTGGTGGTTAAGCTTTGTGCATTATTTTCTAGATCGGTATCCAACTTTGAAATGTTGTCACTATTCTCCTTAGTGAGCTTTTCTATTGTGCTCAACTTTTGAATTAAGGCTATAGCTTCAAATATGATTGGATCCAATTCAGATATGAATTTTGATAGCTTTACCTTATTTACCGCCACTTCTTGGCTGATGTTCTCTATGAGCTTCTATTGGTACTTCATCTCGGCTCTCTCCTCTATTTCCTTCTTAGCATCAATGTTTTGAGTTGTGATTGCGTCAGTGAGGGTAGATAATTGATCAAGTATAGGTTTTCTTTGATCAATATCAACATCGAGCACTATTTGATGTAGTATGTCCTGTGTTGTCTCCAGTACCATGGAGTCCCTGTGCTGTTTCTTCAGCTTCTCTTGCAATGCCTTCCTCTGGCATATCTCTCCATATTCTTGTAATGCTTCAAATTCAAGTGTAGAGGGGTCACACTTCAGTATTTCTATGAGTTCATCCAATGTGATGTCTAACTTGTTCTTCTTTGATTTATTCTTCTTCTTCTTCTTCTTCTTCTATGACTCAGTAGAATGTAAAACCATTTCCAATTTCTTGGCCTTCTCTATCGTGCTCGATGAAGTGACCTATTGTGCTTCTTTCTACTGCTTGGTATCAGTTTCAGCTCATCGGGTGTCTGCAGACGTCTCCACATTCACCTTAACATCGTCGGTATCACTCTTGTCAGTTTGCTCAGGAGTACCATCTTTTGGTTTGTCTCCTTCATTGGTGTCCTTTGCTTCATCAGTCTTTGTTTCTGCATTCTTGTCTTGAGTCTCTGCATCCTTTTCCTTATCTCCTTCAGTAACCTTATTAGTGTCAGTTACATCTTGAGTATCTCTGTGTCTTGCTGACCATCGGTGTTATCCATGTTTGCTTCTTCCCCTACATCCTTTGGAGTTTCCTTCTCAGGTGACTTGCATGATTCTTGCATGATATTGATAGCTTGTATCAATATTTTCAGTTTTCCTGGAATGTTCACCTGTGCAGTATCAACTGTTGTGTCCCTCTCATTAGTTTATCCCTTTTCAATAGTGACATCTTCATCCTTATTCACTTCCTCTGCTGGGTCATCAGTAATTTCTATGAAATTAGTGTCCTCAATGTTGTCATTTGTGTTATCTGGCCATGATTCATTTGCAACATCTTCAGTCTTGTTACCTGTTGTATCATCTTCTTCTTTATCTAACTCAATGGATTTGTCATCTTGAGTTGCCCTGTCAACATCTTGTTGTTGAAGGTCTTTGTCAAGGCTTTCCTCCTCAATAGGCCTGTTCATAATATTGCACCATTTCTTATGACTGTCCTGCTCAAGCTCTATAAGCTTTCCTTCAAGGAGTTTGTATGCTCTCAGCTTCGGTGAGAACTCCTTTTTTTACTTCTCCATCATTTCATCTATTTCAACCTTCTTTGATTCAGGTGGCATGAGAGAAACAAGTACTCTCTCTCTTATCTATTCTCGTTCTTCAATGAAAATTTCCAACATGAGTATAATCTATCTAAGAGTTCCCTTGGTACATAACTGCCTTCAAATTGTACTGGTACATATTTGAAGTTGTACATTTTTGCTATCATTGTGTCTTCAATTTTATTCTGATCTTCTGGATTTAGTTTCGGCCATCTTCTAATGTTTGGATATGTAATAGATCTATAATTTGCAATATATACACAAATGTCATCAATAGAGTCAGTTCTTTTACCTTGACACTTTCTACTTCAATAGCTTCATCCTGCTCGGTGTCCTCTATATCCTCTTGGGTTCTTATGAATTTCCTTCCTTTCTTGTTTTGTCCTCTCTTCGGTGCGGGAGCTTTCCTCTTGTAGGTCTTGACCTTTCCTTTCTTTAGTGGTGAAGGAGTAGAATCTTTTGATGTTTGGCTTCTTGTCCTAGAAGCAACTATTGTCCTTGGCCTTTTTGTTGGTGGAGGAGGTGGTGAATCTGACTCCATTTCCTCAGAGTCATCCTTTCGTTCATCTTTACTGACAAATAAATGTTCTTTGGTTTCTTCCTCCTTTTCAACTTCTTCATGCTATTCAGCTTCTTCCTTGGCAGTTGACAATATCTTTTTCAGATTCTTCACCATTTTGTCTTTCTTCCTGACAATTTTCTTCACAACTAGGCCAGATTTTATTCTTGTCTTGGCCTCTTGATAAGTTCCAAATTTTGGTTGTTTCTTGTCCAATGGTTCATTGATCAAGGCATCAATTGCCTTAGTTGCAAGATCAATGTTGATCTCATACTCTAATGGTTCTAACCATGTTGTCCTTGGTACAACAGGCTTAATGTATGTATTGTCAGTGTCAACCATTAAGCATATCTCATCCTTATATTTTTCAATGAGTTTCTCGGGGATTCTTACCCTCTTTTGCATTCGGTCCTTGAATACATTGAAGTATTCATCCATGACTGTGTCAAAGTTATCACCTAGTGTAGCTATGTGCTCACTGATTTGCATGGTGACCGGTTTGGTGTTGTCCCATTTAACATCTCCAACTGATGGGAATGTTTCTTGAAAATAAAATAAGATACACATTATTAGTGAGCCAAACTTACAAGTGTTTGACTTTGCATTCCTGATACTCTTTAAGTTTTCCTTCAACTGATTTAGAAGTAGTTCAGATAAGTCTAGTTGTGTTCCCTTCTTTAAAAATTTGAACGATGTGTCCACTGCATCTGATGCTATGTTGTTCAATCTACATGCCTGGAAGAGTTTATAGCCCAGAACACATGCACCGAACTTGATCTCATCATTGGTTATTGTTGTAACTTTTACTCCTCTGCCATCGCATTTGGCTCTAGTCATTTTATCGGTCTCAGCCTTTAGTGGATGCTTTAGTAACATAACTTTATCAGTTATGGGATAACCAGTGACCACATGAATGATGTCTCGGGTGATTACCTTAGGTTCATCAAGCCATATCTTGTTGTTATGTATTCATCTTAGCACTAACTGAACCCATTCAGTTTTGAAAACCTTCAGAAACATTAGGGCATTGGTGAGCCCTTTCACTTCAATATGTTTGTGCTCATCCTTTAGTGTTCCATCATCATTGCACAACTTCTTGTAAGCTTCTTCAACCTCTGATGTTCCTATTTTTGCAATCTTGCAGTGTATGAATGATCGAACATCTTCAACCAGTAAAACCCTAGCTGGAATGCGTGAAAATGCACCAACATTGTCAGGTTGTTAGCCAACCTTAGGATGGATCTTATAGTTGGGTTCCTCACACACTGAATTCTTAATGAGTTTGAACTCATCTTTCTTTTCATTCTTGGATTTCATGGTTCGTAAAGTTGAGGCCATTTTCAAATTTAGGGCTTCCTGCGAAATGCGTAAAAATAGAGTTTTTCAGTTCTTTGGAACTTACTATTTACTATAGCAAATATTCTTGATCTTCTTAGGAGTGTTGTTTGTCGAGTCATTATCGATCTATGATCCCTTTGCTCTGTGCTCAAAAATTTCCTTGGTCGCTCTACTCTGGGTGTCGTGAACAAATGAGTTGTTCTGATTCCCTATTTATAGTCATTGCCCTAAAACGCGTGCCATAAATGCTTACCAACTCCTTAGTGCATGAAGAATAAGTTCATTGGTGAAGACTTTACTTCCTTTGGTGACACTAAAAATGTTTCGGAGTAGTCGCTAACTCACTTTGGTTTTACCGACAATTTTTGGTATCACTGACAACTTGTTCATTTTCTTGTTTACCGACGAGGCTCGACTTATACTTAGCAAATTTTCTTTCAACCGACACTTCTTAGTAAGTGTTGGCAATCTTAGCTTTGAGTGTATACCGACGAGTTTCGGTATATATGCCCAAAAGCATAGTTATCACAAATTTCAACAAGTAATACCATGATGCATCTTTCTTATGCTAATTTGGCATTATATCAACATACTATAGAACTGATGTAAAGTAATAGCTTGGGGTAATGCAGTTCCATACTTACTTGTTCTGCTTAGGTGGGGGTGGTGATGTCACCAGATCCATTGGATGGGGTGTCACTATTTACATTGCTTGGTCCAGCTTCATCATTGCTTGAAGCTTTTCTCCACATTTTGTCTATAGCCCTCTAGATATCTGCAATGGTCTTTCCATTGGGATATGTGATTTTTTTTTCATTCGGTCTCTACAGTCTTTCTTGAGATGACCAACTTTATGACAGTGTAAGCATGCCATTCCGGGGTTAGTCCAGCCTCTAGACTTTCAAGTCCACTGTCTCATACAGTTTGCAACAATGTGACCATATCTTCCACATGTTGTACAGTTTGTCCAATTATTGTAGTCCCATACATACTGATTGCCGAGTCTCTTCGGTTGATAGGGAGTTTCTTGACCTTTAGGCTTCCATGCTTGCCTTTTCTTTTTCCAGCATTCAAAAGCTGTGTGCCCATTTATTTTGCATCTAGGACAGTATTTGTCCATGTAGGTTTCCTTCTTTGGTTGTTTCATCTTAGACTTACATTCATAGGCTTTATGTCCTTTCTTGTTACATTTATAACAAAATCCTATGAATGAAGATGTAGATTTAGGAATACCTTTCATTTTGCCTCTGCATACATTTGATGCATGTCCTTTCTTTCCACAATGATTGCATGTAATATTTCTTGGTCTTGAATTTGTATAAACTTTCTTTGGATCAACTTGATTTGATGATTCTCCATTCTCGGTAAAACCTAGACCGGTATTGTTGTTGACTCTTCGTTGTCCTTCAAGAAATTCATCCATTCTTTTACTGCTTTCTTCATCTTTCTTGATAATTTCATTATGTTGTTGCTGAATTCTTATTTCATGTTTCAACTTTTCATTCTCATCCCTTAGTTCACCAATTGCTTCTATTCTTTTAATGAGTGCAACATTTAATCCATTTGCTTCTTGACTCATAAGAATAATCTGATTTGTAATCTCATGGTGATGCTCTGTAAGTCTTTGTATTTTAGACTCTTTTTCTTGTAGCTTTTCTGTGATCTTTCTTCTATAATCAATAGCTAGCATTCTTTCATGCTCATCTTGCCTAGCATTATTCATGACATCAATCATCCTTACCATCTGTGTCTCTTGACCGATTTGCAAAGATTTAACTTGTCCAACCAGATGTAGATTTATTTCAGTTAGGCTTTTGATGCTTTCTTGTGATGTATATGATACTTTGCTTGTAGTTGATCTTGAAGACTCAAAGAAACATGGTATCTCTTCCTCATGATAATCTATCTCATTACAGAGAGATGCCATATTCTTTCTTTCATCTAGCAGCTGTCTCATACTGATTCTAGCTTCTTTATACTGTTCAAAGAACATCTAAATTTCAATCTTTTTACTCTCAATATTTTTATCAAGTCTGTACTTCTCCATTGTGTGATCTTTTCTCTTAAGCCTTTAAGCTTTCCAAGAAGAGACTTAGCTCTGATACCAATTGTTGGGATTTATGGGAAGTATTTACTAAGAGGGGAGGGGTGAATCAGTACCTTTAAAACTTTTGTATCCCTTTTATCAATTAACCTTTGTAATAAATTATATATCCATTCAATTAGATTTAAACTATCTTGATGTGAGTTATATCAAATCATAACATTAACATGCATGTAAACATGCATACAAATATTCATGAAAGTAAATTGACACATAACACAAGATATGATATCGTAGAAAACTCCTGTGAGGAAGTAAAAACTGCGGTGGGGATGGCACGCAAAAAATCTTCACTATATGCAGATTGGAAGGGGCCGGTTAAGGCTTACAATTTGATCACTTTTGATGATCTACCCTTTTAGGCGTATCGGTGGAGACCTGTTAAAGTCTACTCTATTAAGAGCTTTAGCAACACTATTGAGTGTGCACTCGGCTAAGAGATTTGTTGTTGGATGGTTAAATCCACCTTCCTTGAAAGGATTTTTACACTTTGCTCCACTTGTTAGAATGATAGAAAATTACAAATTGACCTGGTAAATGCAATCTCCTATTGCTGATACAGATCCAATTTAGTTTACATAAAAATATTATCACCTTAATTGTGATTGAATGATACCTCTAATTCTCGGTATGCTATGTTCTTGGTTCTTGCTAACCAAATTCACCTTTTGTTGTTCCTATTCTTGAAACTCTCAATCTGATCCATAGATGTGCTTGTCTAATTCATTCATGTTCTCCTCTCTCTTCACATCATCTATTCATCCATTATAATGAATGATTGCATCATCTGTTTATAAATGGATTGACTTCATCGAGTTTTGATAAAAAAAATGTTAACTCTAAGATCAGGTTTATAACTTATACCTAGATCTCCTAGTCTATGTGTTTTAAATTAGTTAGACTGACTAAAGCACTTACATTCATGTATCTTGTCCCTAAAGAAATGGGTTTAAAACAATTAAATATCCTATAAATAGAATACACTTGCTTTATCTGACGTGGAAGTCAGATCCACTTTTTGCGGCCTGCAACTGACTTTCTATTCTGTCTGTCAGTCATGCTTGACTGTCCTTTGGTTTTGTTATGTCGGTTGCACTTAAACTGTGTTGTCAGCCTGCACTGTATCTTGCATATCAGGTTCCTCTGTCGGGTTCCTCTTTTGGGTTCCACTGTATCTTTCTGTCATTTCATTTTTGGTTTACACACTAAGATGTGTTGTCGGTTCTCTTTACACTTTGTCATCTTCAGTGATCTCTTAGTATCAGATCTTCGGTTTGCTCATGTCCTGTCTTTCGGTGTATGCTTACCGAAAGTGTAGTTTGCACACTAATGGAAAATTAATGTCATCACTTCCATGAACACACATTTGTTTAAATCTTTCGGTCAAATAGTTCATGTGTCTTGTCTATGTTTCTACATTTTCATACACATCTCCCTGAGTAGTTGCAACTACAACATCTAATAAAATTCCTCTATCCTTTATGCTTTAATGAATTTCCATACCTTGTTCTGAAGCTCCCATTTAGCACAAGCTAGGAATATATTGGCGAAGGATGTAGAGTATGGATGTACACTTGATAATTGCATTTGGTTGAAAGTTTCTAAAGGATTTTTTAAAAATCTATTTTGTTAATATCCCGAGGGCATTCCATGAAAACACATATCTTTAAGGCATCTAGTCAAATGGTTCACGTGCCTTTTTTATAGTTACACAATTTTCATATATATCTACTAAAACAATTTTTAGTGTAATTCATAACAATAAAAATTAATAAGACCCAATTTTATATATCTAAACTTATTTTTATGAACAGGAAATTTATTAGTTCTTAAGAACTAATAGGAGGGTAATGTGTTTTTCAAAATAAAAAAGTTAGGTGGTCAATAAACACACCCTAGACTTTATGTGTGATCAAGTTCATAAAGAAAATCAAAATACTTTAAATGGGGTCAAGCTCAGACACCGACAAGAGCAACTTTTATTGGAAGAAGGTTATAGTCATTTTGTTTACCCCAAACATCAATAGAGATGGAATCATCAACAATAGGCTCCCAACCAATGAGAGTATCTTTGAAAATAATGTAGGTTGTATACCGAGTATTGTCCTCCGAATTCATAATTTATATAATAAATACTTAATTTCAATCTTGTTTCTATTTTAAAATGTGTTTAATTTCTAATCTAGCTAATTAATAAGACCCAACTTTATATATCTAAACTTATTTTGATGAATATGACCTTCATTACTTCTTAAGAACTAAAAGGACAGTAATAGTTCTACGCGATAGAAAAAAGTGGGTGGTTAAAGGGCTCAACCCAACGTCTATGTGTGATCAAGTTGAAAACAAAATAGGATAAACATGTCATAAATTATTCCTTTTTTATATCCACATTAACTTTACTTATTTGCATCAGAAGGAGAGAAGTAATTGACAAAACAACTAAAGTAAAAACATCATCCACAACAACATGCACAAGAAGACCCCAAATATTTTTGTTAAAAATATTAAGAAAACAAATAGAGATTAGGAAGGAAAGAATCCAAGAGAGTTTGCAAGAAGTAAGAATTTTACCATAACCCAATGAATGAAGGACGATTCAATAGCTTTCACTAAAAATATCAAGGAGCTCAAGATCAACACAAAGACAATGTTTTTGAAAGGGGGAAACTAAGAAAAACCCCTTGTGCATATAATATGAATGAGGCAAGAAGCCAAGAAAGAGAGAGAGAGCTTGAGAAAAATCTCATTACAACATTGTGAGAGCAAGAATGAACGAATGAGAGAAGAAGAGAGAATAATTCCAAGTTGTGAGAACCAAATTAGAACCCTGTGAGAACCCTCCTTAGAAGTGTGTGAAAAGCATCTCTTAAGTAGAGATGAGTGAAGGAGTTTGCATGTAATTCCCATACTCTATGAGTACCACATTCACATTAGGTGTGTGCCATGTGTAGGAATCCTCTTAAGGAGGAATATCTAATTTCCTTATTAAAGGAAATGCAAATATGTGACATGTCCTTGGTTTATCCTTTAATTACATAGTTACCAGGGAAAGATAAATTTCTAATGTCCCCCTTTAATATTTACATGTGGAGATGAGATCAATACGTATCAAAATCAAATGTTTACAATGATTTTGAGATCTCTCTTTAGAAAGAGTCTTTGTTAAGGTATCGAGGTAACTGGATTATTTCACTTGCAATAGAGGAGGGACTCATGTGTCGCTTCAACATGATCTTTTTTGAAGTGATTATGGAGTGATATGTGCTTGGAGCTTGAATTGTACATAGGATGCGTTGCTAATGAAATAACGCTTTGATCATTACAATATAAAGGTGTAGATGCTTGTTGAGGGGGGCCCAAATCTTCAAGTGTCCATTGATATTTTTGAGATGCATTTGTACATTTTGTATATTCTTTTCCAGTATAAAATAGAGGTGGAGCTTGATCAACACCTGAGCCTGCAATAAGGCAATAACCACTAGTAGATCTCACATCATTGGGGTCTCCTAGAGCTGAATCGGTAAAACTTTGTAAAACACAATCATAGTGTGAATCATAAAATAAATCAGGTATGTAATCTAGAACACAATCATTAGTTTCAGAAAATAAATTTGTAATGTATCCATTAGTATATGAAAAATCAAGAGTGGATCTATTATAATCATCAGTATCACTAGTAATGTCATCAATATTGTTGTCAGTGTCATTGAACTCCACATCAATCCTAGGATTAGTACTCAATTCAAAGAATTCATGAAGATCATCTGGATCAATACATACATCTCTACTAGGAGATTTAAAAGAAGGCACAGTGACATTAAGAAAGGTAGAGATAATATCCTCTTCTTGATCCAAAATATCAACAAAAGATGAAAATTCATAATGAGGACGAGACATAATTAAATACACAAAATAATGAGATTAAGTCAAACAGAGTGAAATACATTTAAGAGATAATGCTAAGAAGCACGAAAAATAAATTTGACGTAAATAGTATACAAACAATTGCAAGATTTTTAAAAATTAAAAAAGTTTAAATTTTGTGTTAAACTGATGAAACAAATTTATATTGCAATAAATTAAAGAATTAGTTATCGAATTAAGTTTATACTGATTAAATGGAAATGGGTTTAAGACGAATATGAGAAATATGAAGTGAAACAAAATGTATAAACGTTTAAATTTTTTATTTAAATAAATTTTGTTATAAAGTTAAATTTTTTAAAAATATGATAAACAAGATTGAATAAATTATTAAACAAGAAAGAATAAATGATAAACCAACAAAGGAAACAGTTAGAATAAAGAATAACCTGCAACATTTTTTTTTAAATGGATTAACTTGCAACAAAATATAATTATCCTGAACAAAAATGATTAACCTGCAGAAAAAAGAATAACCTGCAAGATTTCTAAAGAATAACCTATTAAAAGAAACTGCAACTATAATGAAGGAAAAATGATTATCCAAGGAATATGATGATTATCCTGCAAGAACTTTGGAGATACAAAAAATATGATAGAATTCAATGATGGATTTGCAAGTGAAATTATGAAAAAAAATGTTATATTGCATATGAGAAGTTACACTGCATATGAGAAGAATGATATAATTATGAAGTGCCAAAAGGAAGAAAACATAATTAAAAAAAATGTGTTAAAGGGCTATCCTCGACCAACACACGTTAAAAAATAAGAGTGTAATAATCGCTGGCAGAGGAAACTGAAGAGTAAGAAGCTACAAAGAAAATGAATGGGAGTGAATGTGCAGAGGGAGGGGAACACAAGTGGGAGTTGCGCTGGAGAAAAAGATAGAAGAAAAAAACAAAACAAAACAAAGGAGGGGCACATACATATACAACGCGTAGGTAAGAGCCAAGTCTGCGCTGGAGATGGGAAAGCGCAAGGGGTGGGGTTTCTGCGTGAGAAACAAGAGAATATGAGCCCCATGAGAGCAGGGGGAGGAAAAACTGGAGGGAGGGAGAGCAACATAGAGGAAATGATGCGCAAAGAAGATAAGAAATGTGGGTCGCAAGGGAGATAGGCGAGAGGAGTGAGCAAACTGCGTGGAGCTAAGGAGTGAGTAGGTTGCATGGAGCAGAAAAGAGTGAGCTGCCTTGCATGAGAGAGATAAGGGAGTTGAAAATATTGCGTAGGCAGGAGAGTATGGGGAAGGAGGGAGAAGATTAAGGCTGCACAAATATTGATATGATACCTGCACAATGAATGAAGAGAAACTGAAGGATCCATGTTAAGATGAAGGTTTAAACCAAGACACAAAGAGCTCTGAAGGTTTGGTTAGGAAAAAACATTTGCAGAGATATGAGTGTCTAAGAAATACAGTCGTAGTACGGAAGCAATATCTCCAAAACAAACCGTTGGAGTTGGCTGAATTTTGGATATGTTGGTAAGAGTCAAATGACGAAGGATCCCACCGGAGCGATTGGCGAGATAATATTCGAAACAAAAGTTATGATCCACTGAGTACAGGTCTATATAAAACAAACCAGTAAACAATGAATGGTTTGAAACTAAATGAGTTGTTTTTAATGTTTAGATAAAATATGAATGTAAAACACTATAGCAAGCTATCAGAAAAAAATAACAGAGATTTAAGAAACAAACCAATGGTAAAACCTGCAAGCAAACTGTTAATGAAAACAATGGTTAGAGCAAAGAGATGCATGCATGCACAACACAAAAATCTGAGATAATATTATGTATATCCTGCAAGATCTGAAATATTGTTATTTGAAACATGCAAGCAAAAACATGCAAATAAGAAATCCCTTGTGGTTGCCCGACAGAGGGTTAAAAACTATAAACTAGAAGAACAAGGGAGAAAAAAACTGGGTTTGGCTGAGAACCAGTCAAACCCCAAAAAATTTTCAAAGCCTACAACAAATGTTAGATCGTGAAAACTTGCAAACACTCAAACAAGGATTAGTGGCTCTAATACCATGTTAGAAATATTAAGAAAATAAATAGAGATTAGGAAGGAAAGAATCCAAGAGAGAGTTTGCAAGAAGTAAGAATTTTACCACAACCCAATGAATGAAGGAAGATTCAATAGCTTTCACCAAAAATATCAAGGAGATCAAGATCAACACAAAGACACTGCTTTTGAAAGGGGAAACTAATAAAAACCCTTTGTGCATATAATATGAATGAGGCAAGAATCCAAGAAAGAGAGAGAGCTTGAGAAAAATCTCATTACAACATTGCGAGAGAAAGAATGAGAATGAGAGAAGAAGAGAGAATAATTCCTACTTGTGAGAACCAACTTAGAACCCTGTGAGAACCCTCCTTAGAAGTGTGTGAAAATCATCTCTTAAGTAGAGACGAGTGAAGGAGTTTGCATGTAACTCCCATACTCTATGAGTGCCACATTCACATTAGGTGTGTGCCATGTGTAGGAATCCTCTTAAGGAGGAATATCTAATTTCCTTATTAAAGGAAATGCAAATATGTGACATGTCCTTGGTTTATCCTTCAATTACATAGTTACTAAGGAAGGATTCATTTCTAACCGCTTTTATCATGGAAACCCATTGGGGGAAAACCATGGAGAGGGTTAACTCTCAAAATAATATAACTAGCTATAATATATTACAAAATTGCTCATTGCAAGGTTCACTGTCGGAGGGCTCATTGCCCAAGAGAAGTAAGTAAATAAATGAACTGTTATAATTGCTTCTCACATATGCATGAATTCAATTCATTTTTAAGCTCAATAAAATAGACTATGCACACTTCATCTACACTCGCATATGATCTCAGTCACCATCACATATAACAAGTTGCATATCTATATCTTCACCATCATCACACACACCACCACCACCACCACCACCACCACTACCACTCTAATCATACTTCAAGTCAGCCATACATTCTTCAACCCATAAGTCAGCTCCAAACATACTTCATACGCTTCACCAAATTAGTTGACTGAGACATAGTACAAGCTAGTGCCAACTGGAAATAACATGTTATAAGCAATGCTTAATCTTACCCCAAAACTGTAGGACCAAAAATGATCACCTGATGATTTGCATAGATTCTAATAAATTGTTATGTTCGGAAGGAAATCGTGCAACTATTAGACCGAACTTTCGAACCATATATCTCTCATTCCATAGATCCATAACATGTGCTAACTTGAATATAGGTACATCTAGTATTAAAAAGTATATTGTCTAAACCACAAACCCATATCTATAATGGCGGAGAAATGCATACCATAACATGAAGAGAAGAATCCCAGAATTGCCAAAGCAAACGTAGTATAAGTCAACAAAAGTATGTTGACATTAATGACAACTCGTAAAGTCTATGCACAACATTCTCCTTCTCATATCACCAACAAAATCATGAATGACAAAACCTGAACAATCAACCAATTAGAACACTCTTCTACACTTGATCTTCATTTATTGACCTAGGGAAGAGCACCAGTAGCCAAGCGTGTACCAATAGCCATGCACTCCTTGTGCACTCAACCCCCCAATTACTAATTATAAAGGAGTCAAGAAAATGATAACTAAAAGCCTATTAATAAGTTTCACATACCTATATCAATAGCCGATCATTTTTTAGCCTTTTTTGTTCATAATTAGCCCATTTGTGCATGACTACTAAGACATTTGTCTATAAGTACTAGAAATTTTGAGTGCACGATCATTGGAGCATCTTTAAGTAGATATCAGGGGACACTTTGAAATGACCACTTTTTGACCCTTCTATGTTTAATAATTTCTACAAAGAGCTTCATTAATACTTACAAGCCAAAGAACTATGTTTTAAGTAGCTAAGTCGTTCACAAAGATAATAATTTTTCTTTTGGCAAAATTCAACTATTAGTACACCTACCTTATTCAATGAATAGAAAAAGTAACTTGCGAGAATCCCACTAGGGGAGAGGACCCGGTAGTTGAGCGCGTTCTAATAGTTGTGATAGTAGTTGTTAATTAAATACCCACACTTGCTGATTTAATATCCAATATTTTTAACAACATTGTACCAATATTTATGACTTTAAAGTTGATTTTGCTAATGATGACTACCCATAATTGAATGAAATGTGTCTCTTTTCCTAAAAAGTAACCAATAGTGTGATGCCACATCAGCTGTACAAGTATTGGGGTCCCTAATGCACTACGATTGGTCTCACTTTTTTTTTTTGGTTGTTTTGGACACATTGGCAAAAAACATGTTGATGTAGCATCATATTTGATGATGTGGCCCCGAAAACTTAATTATAAGTAGGGGACTTGCCAAGTAAGGTGCTGTAAAAAAAATGGGAATGATTTGAAATTTCCATGTAGAATTTTGAGAACCGCGAAGTTAGGGTGCTCAACCGAGTCTTCTCCCCTATCCAAAAAAAAAAAAAAAAAAAAAAAAAAAAAAAACCATACCCATAAGTGAGAANAAAAAAAAAAAAAAAAAAAAAAAAAAAAAAAAAACCATACCCATAAGTGAGAATGCTCTGATTTTTTATCTTGTTTCAATTTAGACACCTTATGATGTGTATGTTTTTACTCGTACATCTGCAACCAGGAATGTGACTCCTGTGCAGTTTTCGATCATGCCGCTTTTGCAATGACAATTATGGTAGTTCATTTATAAAAGTACTGAATGAATTGAATGAATGGAGAAGCCAAATGTAAGCAACAAACGCATGAGGATAAATGATAAGCATATCAAGGGCGATAATTAGACAGAAACTTGTAACAGACGGAAGGAAGGCTTAGATGATGATAATAGCATAGCACTTCACTTGCCGACAGCCTGTCCCTAAAAAAAAACGCGTTATCATGTGCAAATGCCCGAGCTGGAACCCAAACAAAGGACAGCTAAAACATTTTACATTTTCCGCCGGACGCCGCCATTAACAACAACCAGGGGCCAAAACATACAAACCCACCCGCTGTAAAATCCGAGGCCGCCGTTATGTAGTCACGGCTTACCAATTCAGCTTAAACCGTGTTCGAGATTCTTCTCTGGGAGAAGAAACCTCCCCTGCTGCGTAGCATTTTGTTTGAGTTGCATTTTGGTTCTTGAAGCAGGGAATCTTTTCAGCCCTGAGGAACGAGAATGGATAAATGGCTGTGTCGTTGCAAAATTTCTGGACTTATATCAGGCCTAACGTTTATGCTGGTCCTGCTTTCGGCACAGACAGGGGGTGAGTAAAATTTAACGTGGTGTATGATAGATTGTAATGTCAAATGTTTGCCTGTGTAATCTATGACAGTGCCTGTGTTTTAAAAGGAATTCTGAGTTTTCTGTGATTCTCTGGAAGTACAGTTTTAATGCCAAGATTGTGGTCTTTAATGTTCAGTACTAGGGCGTTATACTAATATCATTAAGATGGAGGCCTGAGCTTTGAACAGTTGCCCGCCCAGGTCATCTTTACCCAAATTCTTTTTTAGAGACATTCATTCTCATTAAATTCAAGACGAATTTTCGGTACAAGTTTTCAGTAGGGGCAAAATGTCAGGAGTTATGTTGGTTATCTTTTTATCTTATAGTCACTGTTCTACTTTTTAAATTCTGGGAAGTAAAATGAATACTGTAGGATATTGTAGGATATATGTACAGGGATCCAATACTTATATATAAATGTCATTACAATCTTGTCATATTTATATCAACAAAGTTGCACAGTTAATCTAGATACTATTGATCTACTTTATAATTTTTTTTAATAGACTTTTAATTAACAAAATCTAATAAACCCTAATTGAAATATTGACAATCTCTTCACCTAGGTAATCATCACGAGATCTTGCAGGCATTTTAATGAATTTAAAGAAGTCTGCAAGAGCTCTGCCTCTGTGCAGAGACTGCAACTTTCCAGAGGCATTCCCATAACTTTTCATTTTTTGTGGATTTAATATTGCAGCAAGTACAAATTCCCAGTCCTGCCTAGCCGCAATTCCAACGCAGCTTTTCTAGTGTATTGGCTAAATAGCAGACTAAAACGTATTTCTTACCAAGGGGGACACTTAGTTTTTTTTTCAACTTTTTTTCAACTTCCTTATTATGTTTTACGTTTTAGTCTGCTATTTAGCCAATACCCTTTTCTAGTATCTGTTTTTTCTCAGATTTTCAAAATCAAGCTCCAATTTCTTCATCTGAAGCCAGTTTTGCATCCTCTAGTCTATTTTAGGTAGTTAAGCCCATGAATGTTCTCAGTATGATGAAATTTTTATAGTGAGCCCAACTGATTGAATCCGGTTTACAATGCCTGTAAATTGGTCCTCTGCATAACTCCAGAAAACAATAAACTGAAGGTAGCGTTTTTGGTTAGAATACGATATCTACAAAACTAGATTGTAATTGCAAATATCTAGGTAGTTGTGGTCTGTCTCATATCACTTTAAAGCGACTGTTGAATGCAACCTGCTTCAGGCATTTTCAAGGACTTTCTCCCTAATTTTTTTGAAAGCACTATGTTTCACTGTAATCAAGTAGCCTGTCGTTTGTGTGGGGATGTACTGATGGGCTATTTTAAAATGTTATATTTCTCTATAGACAAAGGTCAATTTCGACCAATAAAGTAGAATAACATTTATTATTAATTATTTTTTTTTGGATGAAGTGTCAGTAAAGTTACTATTTAGTATTTGATCATCAAATTTGTCTTTTCACATTCACAATTAAAATAGTTATATCTAATTTTGAGGCGATTATAAACTGGTTGTAAAGTATATGTTGTTTTAATTCTACATGTAAAATAGATTAGGCTATGATGGTATTTAATTCTTTTTTAAAGATCATTAGAAATTGGTTATAAAGTATATAGATATGTTTTAATTTTACATGTAAAGTAGATTAGATTTTGACCACTCTACATCCACAATTAAATAGATATAGTCAGCTCTTTTAAGACTGTTACAAATTAATTGTAAAGTAATGTATATTTGAATTCTATATGTAAAGTAGATATGGTAACTCTACAATCTACAACCAACAAGCTTCTTTGAATTCCAATTCAAAGCTTTGAAAGACCTTGACAATTCAATGGACAATCTAATTCGTATCATTTATCACAACATTCAACATTTTGACCTAGTCACAAAGAAATCGCTTCAAGCCATCAAAGAGAGACAAGATAGATATGTAACAAAATAATATTCAAGAAATAACTGAAATCATTAATTCACAAGAAAGATCTACTAGAAACTAGGTCACAAAAACTCTAAAATAAGAGACAAGAGTCACCTAAAAACAAGTGTTGCCTAATAAAACACTTACACATAATCCAAAGGAAACACCTTCCACAATATCTATAAGTGCTTGATATAAATTTGGTTATGTGGCAAAGCCTCCAAGATATGGCATAAGAATCTTGAGGTCATGTAGCCTATCTAAAATGTGTCATTAGATAATAATAAACAATTGGAAAATTCTTATGTTTAGAGTTAGGTCACTAATCCTTATTTAGAAAAAAAGATTCTATCGCGTCCTACATTTATCAAATGATATGTAAGTTTACCACATGTCCTATAATAATAATGAAGAGTACAAGGCTATGATAGCAAGTCTTTAAATTTCAATTCTTAATGCTCCCTTAATCAAGCCTCCAATTATCAATTATTAGTGAGCTTAGATGACCATCTTCTTGCAACCCAAGAATGCGGTCATCTAAAGAGCCTCAAGTACCACCTCCACTCACTTTATTATTAGACCTAATTGGTAGGAAGAGGGGCACTGTAGAGAAATTACTCACAACACAATCAAAGTTCAACTTTAGAAAATCCTTCAAAACAAGTCTCCAAGATGTTATTAGTATCTTATTTTGATTCTTGTATGCCCCATTAAAAAGGGAACACAAGTGTTTTATAAGTAAAAATATAATTTTTATTATATTTTAAATATTTTAGTAACAAAAAAGTTTACATAATTTTTGTCTTAAAATCATAATTATAAAACTTATACCTTAAAATGATATTAAAGATAAATAAATATTTATAATGACAATTGATTGATGTGACTTAGAGGTGAGATAAATTATGTAATAGACTTTTAAAATTTGGGAAAAATAAAAATAAAGAATAGGGGAAAACACTCATAGTCGCTTAGGCTAATTTTGCGCACCTAGAACTCCTAAAACGTAAGTCAGATTTTGCCGCAAAATGGTTTAAAAGTTGTATTTCAAAATGCATACCCGCTATATTCTTACACCAATAGTCGTTTTACTAAAAAATGTCAGTACTTTGGCCAAATGTAGTAGTTGTTACAAAATGTCCCAATAGTGGTGCACAAATGGGCCAATTACCAACCAAAAAGGGTAAAAAATGATCAGCTATTAGTACATGTGTGATCGACTATTGGTACATGTGTCTTTCATTTTTTGGGCACATGAGGTATCTATGACAAAAGCATAACAGTTATGGGACCCCTCTCGGTAATTGGGTCTTTTCCCCTAGCTAGTTGATTATCATAGTGAATAAATGGTTATCCTATCATTTGGTTCATAACTTTTGAATCATAACTCATAATTACAATTTCTCATATGTATTAGAAGTAGAATGACAAAATTTGAATTGAGTTCATTTTAAAATTTCATGGACTAATCCTCATTGCCATGGATTTGATTTTGTGTGTCACTATTTGATTTATGATACAATGCAAATACTATTTAGATGGCCTATATGATTTTGATAAAAATACTGATTCTTTGTTCTTTGTATGAGTGAAGAAATTTTACTAGGTTACTTAAAAAATTAAATAAGCTTTAAAGATTTGTCTTTATAAAAAAGAATGAAAAAAAATTAAATTTAAATATTAAAATTTGTAATCAATTTAATATAGAAAAATACTAATTGTAATGAAATATATATATATATATATATATATATATATATATATATATATATAAAATAAATATCTAAATTTTATTTAATCAAAATAAAAATAAATACACAAAATTAAATATAAATAGAAAACATAAAATTGATTAAAATATTAATAAATCTAATATAAAAATATACTTTATTATTATAATAATATTATTAGTTTTTTTAATAAAAATTAAACCAAATCTAAAATCAACTGCACTTAAATGGGATTAACATGGTTACAAATTTTATATACTAATGCAAATTATAAGCAATGCTTAGTTTTCTTTTTGACTTCTAATGTAAGAGTTAAGAATTATTGTAAACTTTTTAATATGATGACTATATGAATTAAGGGGAGATCTTTTCCAAATTTATTAAAAATTTGTTAGACAATTATTTTAAAGGGAAGGGAAAATCTTGAGATATCTATAAGTTCCGTGTTTTGTGGAAGGAATTCTTAGGCTGGGTCTTATGAGAGGGGCTTAAGCTCTATTTTTAAGGCGCTGGAGGTTCCATGATAATTATTTTTCAAGGCTAAGGATTAATTGGAATCTCTTGCTAGAAAATAGGAGTCCTACATTTGAGATGTTAAAATTTGAGTGGGTTGGGGCTGGAAATTGCCCTACCAGCTTAGGAAATTTTTCAGCCACATGTGAGATTTTAGAGTGAAATTAATTATTTCAACACAAATTTTTATTAGTACATAAATTTTGAAAGATAAAAGCTTCCTTAAATTTTGGGGTTATTAATTGAATTGAAAAATAAAATTCGTGACCTAAAAATCCTTAAACAGCTCCAGCTTTATTTTTAATGAAGCCCCTCCCATAAGACCCCAGCCTTATAACCTAAATTTACAAGTAGGTAGTGCAAGTGTTTTGTTGGGTCCCGCAAATTTAGAATACGAAATTCTTCTTCCCCAAAGAATTTCACGCGTTGCAAGATACTCTGAATAAGCTGACAAGCTAATAAAAACACAAGCAGAGCTCTCTTCCCACTGCACGTCTGTTTGTTAGAACCCACCATTCCAGCACAAATTCAAGTAAACTAAAATGAGATGGTTGATCCACAGAAAAAAAAACTCCTTATGTTCATATATCTCCCTGGGTGTTTAATCAAACGTTGGTATGCTTGTGGGTTTCAAGAAGAAAAAATTGGCAGCATTTGAAGAAGTTACAGTTGCATTAACTTGGGCATGGATAGATGGAAATGCAGGCTTCTGCTCGGCTTAATATTCCTCTTCTTGTCAGCACACACAGGAGGTGCGTGATAATGATTTTTCACACTATTTCACCCAAATTTGACACAAAATATACATTTGGTCTTTACTTCAAATATAGACTTGCTCTGCACAGAACATGAAAACAACAATGTGGTGCTTTCCTTGTAAATCCTAATAACGGGGCCTAATAATTTGATGTACTGCAACAAACAATACTGACATTCCCAGATAAATTGAAATTTAATGCTAATAGAATAGAAGATTTATAACATTCACATGATTAAAAGTTGTATTTTGAATAATAAATTTTTATTTTTTTTTGGTTTTTTTTGAAATGTTTATGTTATGGTGGAAAACTTGTGTTCAGAAATCACAGTTCAAATCCCACAAGAAAATGCTACCTGCTGAGTTAATCCCATATTACCTTAAGTGATATATAGACCTATAATAATGAGTTTTCAATTCCCCCAATCTTCTTCTCACTGAATAATTCTTAAAAATAAATTACCACTAAACTACATACACCTTTTTTTTTCATTTCAAAATTAATACACTTGACCCAGAAATATCTGAATAGTCGCAAGTGATGCCATTCCATAGCAGATAACCTGAAATCAATTTACATTCTGTACAAAGTAAGTGTGTTTTTAAGGGTTCTACTTGATTTTTTGATAACTTTAAATACTCTCTGTTCTGATGGTGAAAGTGAAGGTTGGTAAGGCGTCCTATTTTCTTGTTATGATATGTTTTCATAATTTCCTTTTTCAGGGAATGATCTCTATTATGGGTAATCTTGTATCACATTTTTTTGTGGTCTGTGCATGTTTTTTTGGCGAGTATTAAATATCAATGGTAAGCAGAATTTGGTGTTTGTGATTTTACAGATGCATATGATCCTCTGGATCCAAATGGTAACATAACCATAAAATGGGACATCAAATCCTGGACACCTGATGGCTATGTTGTGAGTATAGCGTATACCCATGCTTTACTTCAGAATGATCTTTTGGATTGGTTACATGCAGTTTTAGAGTCCGTAGATATCTACAATCTATGAGTTAATCTGAATGTTGCTTTTCAATTTGGTTGAGGTTTTTGTATCAATATGTTTTGGATCACATTCATCATCTGAATGATAGAAAACATATGAAAAAGAATATACTCTATATCATCCTCATAGTGAATCATGAGTGTAAAATCAAATCAAAAGCAACATTCAGATTACCTGTAATGTAATCTAATAGTTCAAAAAAGTCACAATGTTTGTAAGAGGGTTACAGTCTCACCATTACATTTTTCTTTTGTACAGGCTGAGGTGAGACTAGTGAATTATCAACAGTACAGACACATAGAAAGCCCTGGGTGGACTCTTGGGTGGACATGGGCTAAGAGAGAGGTCATATGGTCCATGGTGGGGGCTCAGGCTACAGAACAAGGCGATTGCTCTCGTTATACGGGGAATATTCCACACTGTTGTAAGAAAGACCCCTCCATTGTGGACTTACTGGCGGGGGTTCCTTACAACCAGCAGGTTGCAAACTGCTGCAGGGGAGGGGTTATTGCCTCGCGAGGTCAGGACCCTGCTCGAGCACTTGCTGCTTTTCAGCTCAGCGTGGGCAGCGCAGGCACAACCAATACGACTGTCCGCTTGCCCAAGAACTTTACTCTTAGGACACCTGGTCCTGGGTATACTTGTGGGCCTGCTAAGAAGGTTCAACCCAGCCAGTTTCTGAGCTCAGATGGCCGACGCCGCACCCAAGCCCTGAGTAAGCAAAATACCACTTTTACCTTACCAATCAAGAGGTCATCATTTTCAGTTGAATTTTTCATTTAGTTTAACTAAAATTTTCATTTTTTTTTTTGGGTGTTCTTGGGATGATTCATACCGACCTCTGATTGTTTCTCAATGGGTGTATAGAGTATGAGTCGAAGTGCATGAATAACAACCTCTAACCATTAATTTCAGTTCAACATTTTAATATTATTTTTGTGGATTAACAAAAGTATGATATTTAGTTTTGAATACTTACTAAAATAACTCATGGGCCATTTTTCGTGTGCTTGGATGTTCCTTTTTGTGTGAATGGGATGCTCACATCGTGAAGCATTAGGAATAAGATGCTTACAAAGGTGAAACTTTATTTTGGAATGGGATGCTCACAGGTTGAAGCATTAGGAGTGAGATGCTTACAAAGCTGAAAGTTTATTTTGGACATTCTGATAGTTTATCCATCTTCATAGAAATGTGTCTTTAGATTTGGATTGCACGCCCTTTTTCAATAGAAAAATTGGACATCTTATTTGCGAAAATGCTCATCTACCTAAGAATACACCATACCTTTAGTTGCCACCCCTGGTAACATCAATCCTAGTATGGTTTGCATTAATATAGCTGTTTTAATCTTAGTTATTGATTCGTTGGTATTGATGCTGGAATCGCGGACGGATGCGGATTCGGATCCGGATGCGCACAGGAAGCGCATCCAGGGCAGTCGGATGCTCTCTAGATGCGTAGAGAGCATCCGACTCCCCTGGATGCGCTTCCTGTGCGCATCCACAGGGCATCCGAGAGCATCCGCGACCCAGGCATTGTTTTTTTCATTTTTAAAAAGAAAAACATCTTATAAGCACTTTATAACATGTGCTTTTTATCATTTAAAACCTTTTTTGGCTCCTAAACCCTAAAACAGGCCATTCATTCCTCTTTCAACTCATTTTGTTTGCAGCTAGGCTCTCTTCTCATTTGGTCTCCATTTTGGCATTTTGAAGGTAAGGTGATTATTTTCGAAGATGATCGTTCGTGGGGTGCGAGATAGCTTCCACAAAGGAGTTCTAAGCATCTAAGGTAAGCATTTGATCCCATTCTTGAGTCCTTTAATGAATTTTTTTGAGATTTTTCGATGAATTTTTTCAAGTTCGGGAAGAATTTTTTCACGTTTTTTTCATTTTTTTTAAAGAAATAAAGAAACAAGTTTAGCTATCTATTTTAATATTTTTTTATCTTTTTTTTGCACTTGTATGCTTGACGTTCATAGTTTTTTTGAATTTTCTAATTTAAATTTATTTAATTTCTTATTATAGCAACTGTAAGAAATTAGATTGTATTGTGTAAAAATGGCCGTTAGCGGTAGTCAAAGTTCAGTGGGAGGGCAAGGAGCTGATAACTTCAAAATTGATGTAGGATCTCCTTTATGGAGACATACCACAAGAATATCACAGGTTTCAGGAGGTGGCTCATATCTTTGGAAGTGTAATGTATGTGAGAGTAAACCATTCAATAACTCATATTCTCCGGTCAAACTTCATTTTATGTGCCCTTCTGGGAAAGGAATAAGAATGTGCAAAGGAAGCAAAAGTGGGAAGGGGATGTCTAATGCACAAATAGCAGGATTTATAAAAGAACAAGAAGAGGCTGATAAATTGGTTAATAAATCCAAAAAAACTTCTTATCAACCTCCATCCAGAAAGAAAAAAATACAATTGCCCAATGAACCAGTTGAATCCTCCAAACATCCATTCTTGCTAGTACCTGTATCAGAAGTGGAAGAGGAAGAATAAGAAATTACCACCCGTAAAAGAGGTCCATTGGCCACGACATTTAAAATGGAGGCCATTGCACGTTGCCTGTATGCCAATGGTCTTCCTTTCAACTTGGTGAGATCACTATATTGGAAGGAGATGGTGGAAACCATCAATAAAGCACCAGTTGATTACACAAGTCCCTGGTATAAAAAGGTGCGTACCACCCTGTTTGCAAAAAGAGAGGACTTATGTAGAGAGATCTCTTAAACCAATTAGAAGTTCTTGGAAAACTTCGGGTCTTTCTATTATTTTCGATGGATGGAAAGATACAAAAAACCGTCCATTGATTAATGTGATTGCAGTGTCCCCCAAAGGGGCAATGTTTTTTAGGGCAGTTGATTGTGAAGGGGAAGTGAAAGATGCATAGCTCATTTCCAAAATTCTCATTGAGGCGATAGAGATGGTGGGTAGTGAGAATGTGGTCTAGGTAATCATGGACAATGCAAAAAATTGTAGGGGTGCAGGTGCTTTGGTTGAGGGCCGATATGACCACATTTTCTGGACACCATGCATCGTACACTCCCTCAACTTGGTGATGCAGCAAGTTGGCACTTAAATAGGTTGGGTAAAACAAATATACTAAGAGGGGGAGGAGATCTAGATGTTTGTGACAAACCACCAAATGTCACAATCGACATTAAGATCTTTCTCCAAATTGGAGCTGTTGAAGGTAAGTGTAATTACTAAACTTACTTTGTTTATTTAATTTTAATAAATTTTGTGTCATGTTCAATTATCAATTTGTATATAAATTTTCTTAATATTTATGGACATATTGTTATTAACTTACTTAGGTTGCTGAGACCCAATTTGCGTCTCATACTATTGTTATGAGACGACTTGTCAAGGTGCAAGAGACATTGAGCCAAATGGTTATTTCCAACCAATGGAGTATGTGGAAGGCTTCAAATTCAGAGAGGGCCCAAAAGGTCAAGGCATTGGTCTTGGATGACGATTGGGTGTCTCGTGTGCAATTTGTATTGGATTTCACCGAGCCTATCATGACTATGCTCCGATTTGCAAACACAGATAAACCTTGTTTGGGGGATGTCTATGATGGCATGGACACAATGGTGGAGAAGGTAAAATTGAAATACAAAAACATGAGAATGACCTCATACAATGTGAAACCTTATTCAACATGGTGGAAACAATCATTCATCATTGTTGGGAAAAGATGACCACCCCATTGCACCTCCTTGCATATGCCTTATCTCCTAGGTACTATAGTGCTGAAATACTTGGTATGCTAGATAGAGTAGCACTGGATATGCAGATGAAGAAGTTACTAATGGGTGCTACATAGCCTTTGTAAGACTCTTCCAAGATGATGAAATGCACAAAAAAGTTTGGACAGAATTTGGCTTATTTGCTTCGGGAATAAAACATAGTCCACTTGCAGTAAAGGACCAATACGACATGGCAGCTACAACATGGTGGTACCTCTATGGTCATCCATTTAAGAATCTACAACCTCTTGCAATCAAGGTCCTCTTACAAGTAATTTTTTTTTGTTTTTTGTTTACCACTTGTATTCTACAATTTAGCACTTAACATACTTTAATTTGCTTTACATTTTTATGTTTAATTTTGTGAGCATTGTTCAGGTTGCAAGTTCTTCTGCTGCTAAACAGAATTGGAGTACATACTCCTTTATCCACTCAGTGAAGCGTAACCGGTTGGGCTCAAAAAAATTTGAAGACTTGGTTTACATTCATACAAACTTGCGTCTTTTGTCACGTAAGGAAAAACACTACAAGGACGGGGCAGCCAAGCTTTGGGATGTAGCCCCAGAGTGTGCCAACTTGGAGGCAACTGTTGAGGATCTTACTAGACTCACTTCAAATTATGATGTTGATGATTACATCTCGACACATGCTGCATCTAGTACAAGTGGAACTGCTTTGGGTTCAAATGATCTTGAACTAGCAGCAGTTGGAGATGAAGAGGATTTTTTTGAGAATCCTTATGATTCTGATTAGTGAATCTTGATTGATGAACATTGAATCATGAACTACATTTTGATTTTGTATATGATATTTGCTTATTTGAATATTTGTGAACTATCAATTGGCATTTAATATTTGTCTTGAATCTTGATCAATGATGAAGTATCATACTATGTTTACTATCAAATGATTTAATTTTGTATATTTCTTGCATTTCTTTGCATATATATATATATATATATATATATATAAACGCATCTAAAACCCCCCAAAAGAAAAATTGTGCATCCACGCACCTGCATCCTGCATCCGCACCCGAATCCCCCCAAAAGAAAAATTGCGCATCCACGCACCTGCATCCCGCACCGGAATCGGTAGCTTAGGTTTTAACAGTACCCACTCTGTTTTCGTTGGAATTGCTCCACATTCTGATGGCAGTTACTCTCCTGCCATTATAACTAGATCCATTTCTGTATTGTTCATGTCACTCTGTCTTGCCTCTTTGAGGGAATTCTAACACCATCACAATCGCCCAGCCATGCCACTATAATTTAACCCTCTAAACCAGATGCAATTGCTGAGCCTTGTATCTAAACTGTGGTCCTCTTAACGAGGTGCATGCATTGCACTAAAAACTAGTCTTTTGAGATTCGAGCAGTCTCATTCCAGACAAGTCTGTAATAGGTATTTGGAGTAAACGACAATTAAGTGTTAGAGCAAGTTATTAACTAGTTAATTTTCTTAGATGGTATAATGCAAAACTATGCTTGGTACAGAGAGCTTATGAATAATAGCAAGGATTAGTGATTGCCATAATAACACAGCATCAAAAAACAGAGTGTGATCCAAAATTTTATCAAAAAACAGCATCAAACAAGATTACTTTATTTAAACACTGTTTGAATTACAACTTAGAGCCAACATTTTAGCTTAGAGCTAACATTTTTGCTCAGTTTAGGTTACTTTAGCTTTTATGGGTTCATTTACAACTTACATTACAAGGCATAAAAATTGTCAAATAAATTACTAAATCGACCTGCCATGAGTAAGTTTCAATGTAGCGAGCTCACAAGTCCAATAGCTGGATGCAACTTCGAGAGAACTATTTACGAACTGGAAATATTTCTTCTTAATTCCATCTTCTAGATTCCTAAATCTGAAATTTGATGTGGGGATTGGAGTTGCATGAACATTTCATTCAAATGGCAAGTTTATGAATTGTATAATTTATTATAGTGGAATTTGACTTTGGATTTCGCTTTTCTGGCAGTGACCTGGAATGTAACCTGCATATATTCACAGTTTGTGGCTCAAAGAACCCCTAGCTGTTGTGTTTCCTTCTCATCTTTCTACAATGACACTATTGTCCCCTGTGCTGTATGTAGCTGCGGTTGCCAGGATAACATCAATCAGCTGGGCAATTGTATTGAGTATGTTGGCAAAACCTATTAACTGCTTTTTAACTCAAACCAAATAGATGTCATGAATTAAGATTTGCAGTAGATTTTTGGTTTACAATACGCAAATTTTTTTCGTTATCGATCATATTACATCACCCATCATTCTGTAAATTTCATTCTGATGATGGATCATGTAATATGATCGGAAACGTTAATGGAAAAAATCTACAGAGTGTAATCCAAAAGTCTACTGCAAATCAAACCAAATTTCTCTAGGAGATATATATAACATGTGAACCATTATTTCTGCTGTATTACAGGAAGGATTCTCCATATCTCAGGAATGCAAGAGCTATTACACCTGCTCACAACAATGCACCCCTTGTTCAGTGCACATCTCACATGTGCCCTATCAGAATACATTGGCATGTCAAAACCAACTACAAGGAGTATTGGAGAGTGAAAATCACTATTACAAACTTCAATTACAGAATGAATTATACTGATTGGAATATTGTTGCTCAGCATCCAAATTTCAACAATTTCACCCAAATTTTCAGCTTCAACTACAAGTCACTGAACCCCTATGAATCTCTAAGTAAGTTATAATTCATTGCCCTCTGAATCTAAACTTTGTATTTTTCAAATGCTCTTAGTTGAAATGCATCCAATTTCGCAGATGATACTGCATTATTTTGGGGTATCAAATTCTATAATGATATGCTCATGCATGCTGGATCAATGGGAAATGTCCAATCTGAATTGCTGCTCAAGAAGGACAAGGAAACTTTCAGCTTCAAACAAGGGTGGGCATTCCCCCGGAGAGTATACTTTAATGGTGATGATTGTGTGTTGCCACCGCCAGATGAATACCCTACGTTGCCAAACTATAGTCCTCTAAAGAAAGGAAGATCCTTTGGATTAATGACAATTATTATAGTTTTGGCTACTACATCCCAATTGTTATTCTTGTAAGGTTCTAGCACATATTATACACAATGGGCATTAGATTTTCGCCTTGTGTTTCTCTGTAATGGCCAAGAATTGCTCGCAATTGAGCCAAAAGAGACACAGATTGTGCCTTCTACTTGCACAATTATTTTTCCTGGTGTCCTAGAAAATTCTAAATTATTTAACATTTTTTTCAAGTGAATTCCAATGTACAGGAGCTCTTACAGGCTCAGGGATGGGGAGAATTTAAAATGACAAGATGATAGAATTTGATAAATGTTGTTTAACTGATGGACGGCATTTTGGTTTTCAATATTTGGGTCACATAAAAGGACCTTCCATGTTATACCTGTTAACTCGTTCTTGTGTTGCTTTCAAGTCGATTTTGGCCAAGTTGTATATTTACATCAAAGTTTTAATGTTAGCTTTATGGTTCGTCGATGACTTGGTAGTAATGGTTTCTATCGACAAACAACTCATGTAATGTTTCAAAACTAATACAATCCGAGTAGGAATTTCTCTCACACGGTAACGAAGGCTTTGTTGTGTTTTCCTGGCGTCTTAGAAAATTCTAAATTATGTAACATTTTTTTCAAGTTAATTCCAATGTACAGGAGCTCTTACAGGCTCAGGGATGGGGAGAATTTAAAATGCCAAGATGATAGAAATTCATTAATGTTGTTTAACAGATGGACGGAAGTTAGTTTAGGGTTGTGATCCGTAGTTCCTTAGACTGTTGGTCTTGTGGACGTCATTAAAATTATTCATTCATTCATTTCTTTTCACCACTACTATATTGTTTTTCAATAATGTGTTGTATCATATTTTAATTGAAAGCTGTATATCTATGACAATTCTTATTTAGTTTTGGCTTTATTTTGATGGAATAATTGAGTACAATTATACATTCATAAGTGAGCATTTTTTAGTAAAGTTAGGTGTATTTCCTAGTTTGTCCGCCTCCTTATTAAGAAAATGGTTATGAAGCCACCAAAATGCACTTACACAATAGACAGGTGCATTCTAGTGGCCCCATAGATGTCACCTTCTATTTATACTCATCTCATCTATGATCACACATATTTCTATACATTAATATTTATTAGCACTTGCACCTAGAGGTTTAAGGGATAAGCCGATAGGAAATTATAGGGAGAATTCAAATGTGAAAAAATAAATAATTAGATTTTTATATAAAAATATAAATTTTCTATATTGGTTAAAATATTAATAAAACAATAAAAAATTAAATTTTAATATAAAAATATAATTTTTTATATTAGTTAAAATATTGATAAAATAATTTATAATGAAATTAATTTTAATATCTTTTTATTAGTATTTATCATTTCATAAAAATAATTAGAGGCCATGCACAAAATAGATTTTTTGAAATAAAACCAAATTGAATATCTTCAACCATTGTGAGAGACTTAAGTATGAAAATTTAGAGCATAAACATTTGTCAAGATAATGAAGGTTTGATGCGCTGTAGATATTGCACCTGTGAAATCTTCAATAGACACGCATGTAACCATTGTGAGAGACTTAAGTATGAAGATTCAGAGCATAAACATTTGTTAAGATAAGGAAGGTTTGATGGGTTGTAGATATTGCACCAGTGAAATCTTCAATAGACATGCATGCAACCATTGTGAGAGACTTAAGTATGAAGATTCAGAGCATAAACATTTGTCAAGATAAGGAAGGTTTGATGGGTTGTAGATATTGCCCCTGTGAAATCTTCAATAGACATGCGTGCAAAATGTGCAGACTGTTAGTAATAACTGAGAGGGTGGCGGGAAGCGGGGGGGAATCAGTGGCCTCAAAAAATTAATTCTTAAATCAACCCTTTAAACTTATAACCACAAATTATATCTCAAGTTATCTTCTGTCCTACAAGATGAATGCCTTGAATTACTTATATCAATTTACTACTTGTTGGATTGCTTTGTAAACCTTTCTTCTGTATAATTACCGATAAATAGTCATCTATTTACCGAAACACAGTAAATATGCAAAGTATACCGATTAATCCAGAATCAACTATGTAAGATACAAAACAGTAAAGAAGTGAATCATACACACATAACACATGGATTTTAATGTGGAAACCCTGTTAAGGGAAAAACCACTGGGACCGGTACCCCAAATTTTCACTCTTCTGAAGTGAGCCATGTTAAGAGCCAACCCTGTTAAAGGTTACAAACACACTGTCAAGTGCGACCTTGTTAGAGGATTTTATACATAGAGGTTATCACTTAGTATTGGGCATCTATTGCTACCATCCTTGAATCAACCTCTTTCTTAGACTGTCAGTAGGTATCGGGCAAGTCCAATGCTACTTTCATGAATCAACCTTTTTGGCACTCCTTGAGATGTACCTCAATATATAGAAGACTGTTAAGTCCTGCTCGGTTAAGAGATTTGATGCTTCAATGGTTAAACTGAAACACTATGACTTGTTCATATTGCAACTTGAATTGTAGATTTTCAGATCTATTTAAGTACATTACCTCTCTGACCAATGTATCAATTCAATCCTTTGTGCTCCATACTTTCTGCTCTGTGATGCTGTGCTCACTGTTCGTCGGTGTCTGCAGAATTCCTTAGCTCTTCCTTCAGTTTGTTTGATCAACACTGCATGAAGTTGTTCTTCATCAGTTTTTCTTCAGCATCCTCTATTTTATTCACTCCCCTTAATCCCCTTTTAAAATGAATTAAGCTTGTCTCTTATATAGACATAATATTCATTGTTTCTTGATTCTTGATTTTTGGTGTGATAAACAATCCAGCCAATTAGATTTAAAGCATAACTCCTGATTTGTCTCGTAGATATCTTCTTGACAACTGTACAAATCAACTTTAAATCAATCAGTTTTCTCTGGTCGAATAAAACAAAGTAGACAACTAGTTAAGTCTATATTTAGCTCTGCCAGCTAGATATTTTTTCATTTTTTGAACTCTCTGTTCTGTCGGTCACCTTTGCAGTTAGTCGTCGGTGACAACTGATTGATCCGTCAGTGAGACTCCAGTTAGCTTCGTGATCTCCGTCCGTCAGACAACACTAAAATTCTGTCAGTCAGGTTACTCTGTATCTTGCTCGTCGGTCAACACTGTAACTCTGCTCGTCGGTAATGCTGTGCATTTCCTCATCGGGCAACACTGTGACTTTGTTCTTTTACTCTGACCGTCGAGTGCACTCCGTCGGTGTATACAATCACTTAGTGAATACTTGACTTGTATGCATTACTGATTAGCATAGCCTTGATTCATGAGTTCTTTGAAGTCTTTGACATTATGTACATGACCGTACAAATTATATTAAATTGACATCAATGACAATACAATACATTAACTGATTTAATGCTTTGCATGATCATCAACTTAACATATTCAAACATTCAATTAGTTATATGTCATCAATCTCTCCCTTTGGCATTGATGGCAACATACTATATTATCACACTATACTATTTCTAATACAATGTGAAATACAACAGTTTGAAATTCATCAAATTACCAATATTTTGTTCTGATAACTGATAAAAATGTCTGACCATCGGTAAGCTCTGTTTTAGCTTAGATATAAATCTTGTAACTTTTTATCTTTTTTCTTCTGATGTGTTGCGTTTTCTCATTGTGTCAATTTCTCTCCCTTGACTGTTCTTCTCTTTTGATGTCTATTTATCTTGTCAGCAACTCTCCCTTTGTATAATCTTTCTATACAATCTCTCTCCCTAAGGATATAATCTCTCCTTGTTGGAGTAATGTGATAATGGATAATCTCTCCCTTTCTAGAAGGATGTGATAATATGGATAATCTCTCCCTTTGACAACAATGCCAAACAAATATCTGACATTAATGTCAAGCAATTTTTTCTCTCCATCCATAATATATTCCTTGAATTTCCCTTATCCATCAGCAATACAACAATATGCTCTGGTGCTTGGTGATGATATATACCTGTCTGTATATAGATGTAGCTTTGAAGTTCATCTCTTTGCTTGCATTAGCATGAATGATATTCTGATAATATGTAGGCTGATGCAGCCTTCTAGTCATCTTACTGACCAGTAGACAAGGGTCTGACCCCTAGTCTCTTTCTCAAGTACTCAGATGCATCCTTGGCAGTGGTTTGGTGAAGATATCGGCCAATTGTTACTTTGATTGCACATACTCAAGTATCACTTCCTTAGCCTGAACTTGTTCTCTTAAATAATGATACTTGATGGCAATATGCTTTGTTTTAGCATGCATGACTAGATTCTTGGAAATGTTTATTGCACTTGTGTTATCACAATAGATAATTACTGGTTCTAAAAAATTTATATGCATACCTTCCAGTAACTGTTTTATCTATGCAATATTTGAGCAGTTTGCAGCAGCAACAACATACTCTGCCTCTGTAGTAGATTGTGAGATGCATCCTTGTTTCTTGTTGATCCACGTGACAAGTCTGTCACCCATAAAGAATGCTCCTCTAGTTGTGCTCTTTCGGTCATCAAGATTTTCAGCCCAATCAACGTCGGTAAAGACCTTTAGTTCAAATTTGTCTTCTCTTCTATACCATAAGCCATATTCCTCGGTATTCTCCAAATATCTTAGAATTCTTTTCACAATAGTCATATGTGATTCCCTGGGGTTAGTAGAAAATCTAACAACAATTCCTACTGCATGTGCAATATCCGATCTAGTGTGTACAACATACATGAGTTTTCCAATCATTGATCTGTACAAATTCTGATTTACCTCTGATGTCTTGTCCTCCTTTGTCAACTTGCATCCATTGGCCATCGATGTTCCAATTGGTTTGGAATCTTCCATTTTGAATATTTTCAGTACTTCTTTGATGTACTTGGATTGTGTAATGAAAATACGTTCATCTTGTTGCATGATCTGTAGACGAAGAAAAAACTTGATCTCTCCAAACATAGACATCTCAAACTCTTTGCTCATCTTATTAGCAAATGATTTGCATAGCATATCATTGCCTCCAAATATGATGTCATCAACAAATATCTCAACAATCAAAATTTTAGCATCAATATCTTCTTTTAAATAAAGATTACTGTTTTCACTAGTCCTTACAAATCCAATACTTATAAGATAGGAATAAAGTCTTCCATACTAGGCTCGGGGTGCTTGTTTCAATCCATATAGGGCTTTGTGAAGTCTACATACCATGTCCCTCTTGTCTGGATCAACAAACCCTTCTGGTTTCTCAATGTATACCTCTTCTTCAAGTATTCCATTCAAGAATGCAGACTTGACATCCATTTGATACACCTTGAATCTTTTGAATGCAGCATAAGCAAGTAGTATTCTTACACCTTCTAGCCTAGCAACGAGTGCAAAGGTCTCTCCATAGTCAATACCTTCCTCTTGTGCATACCCCTTGCATACTAGTCTTGCTTTGTTTCTTGTGACTTCTCCATTCTTATTCAGCTTATTCCTGAATATCCATTTAGTACCGATGACATTCTTGTCATCTGGTCTTGGCACAAGTGACCATGTCTTATTTTTCTCAATCTGCTCAATTTCATCATTTATAGCACTTATCCATTCTTCATTATCAAGTGCAGCATTGACAGATTTTGGCTCAAACTCACAAATTAAACAACTTGAGTTTAAAGACTTACTTCTTGTTCCTGTACCAACTTTCTTATCTCCTATGATCTGGATCTCTGGATAGTTCCTTCTTACATATCTTGCAAGTATAGGTACAACTCTTTGTCTATCAGCTTGATCATCATTTTGTTCTTCATCACCTTGCACATTATTTTGATCATTATCCTGACCGTCAGTATTAACAGCCCGATTGTCGGTTACAACATTCTGTAGTTCTGGAATTAAGCGTTGTTGCTCGGGTAGAGTGTCAGGTTCCTCATTGTAAGTGAATCTATTGTAGTCGTCTGGTTCTTTAGTGCTTTCCTTTTCATTCTTCTCTGCAAATTCATCTATCTTTACATTTGCACTTTCAACAATTTTGTTAGAGGCTTTATTGAGACATTTATAAGCCTTGCTCTTGGTAGAATACCTTAGAAAGATTCCTTTATCACTCTTGGAGTCAAGTTTTCCATTTCTATCATCCTTTAAGATATAACATTGACTGCCAAAATTTTTAAAATAACTTACATTGGGTGTGTATCCATACCATAGCTCATAAGGTGTCTTTTTGGCGTCTTTCTTCAATTGTACTCTGTTCAATGTGTAAATAGTAGTGCTGACAGCTTCCCTCTAGAAGATTTGGGTGATGCATTTTTCTATCATCAGTGTCCTTGCTTAATCAACTATGGATCTGTTCCTTCTTTTAGCAATTCCATTCTGTTGTGGTGTTCTCAATGCAAAGATCTATATTTTGATTCCATGCTCATTACAAAAGTTAGTGAATTCATCTGAAATAAATTCCTCTCCTCTATCTGATCTTAAGCATTTTAAATCCTTGCCACTTTGCTTCTCAACCATTGCTTTATACCATTTAAACATATTAAATGCTTCTGATTTATCTTTTAGAAACATGACAGTCATCATTCTAGAGTAATCATCAACAAAGAGAATAAAATATCTGTCTCCATAATAACTCTTTGTCCTCATAGGTCCACATAAGTCAGTATGGACTAATTCTAGAATTGCATCAGATGTATGGGTTTTGCTTTTAACACTAGACTTTGTCATTTTACCTTTTTGACAATTCTTACACATGATGTTGTCAAGCTTGGTCATCGTTGGTAAGCCTCTGACATTTCTCTTTTTGCTAATCTTTATCATGTTGTCAAAATTCACATGACACAATCTTTTGTGCCATAGCCATATTTCTTCGTTTGTAGCAATTAAACAAGTGGTGTCAGTATCATTCAGATAGAATAAGTTACCTTTTGTCTTCTCACCGGTACCAATCAGATTTTCTGATTTATTGAAGATCCTTGCCTTCTTATTTTCAAATGCTACTTTGTGACCTGAATTATTCAACTGAGAAACACTCAATAGATTATAATTCAATCCATTTACCCAATAAACATTTTCAGATTTTATCTGGTTATTCAATATTATTATTCCTCTACCTTCAACTGGACAAGGTGTGTCATTACCCATTCTTACTGAACCACCTTTATAGTATTCAAAAGTCTCAAACTTTTGCTTATCACCAATCATATGGTGAGTGTAGCCACTATCTATCATCCAAACATCATTTTTACTTACTTTAGATATGAGAGTTGTTTCTACATACCTTTCTTCATCATCATCTGAATCATCTTTTACTACTACAAACACCATCTCAATGTCTTCATCAAATTCGGTGTTAGTGTCATCATCATTGCATTTTGCTAGGTAACTGGCCTTTTTTCCTTTGTCTTTATAGTCTCGGGTATCTCTTCTTTCTGATTGTTGATAGCTCCTGTAATCACCTCTGTCAGACTTCTTTTCAAATGATCTGTCATTACTTCTGTCATCTTTTCTTCTGTTAGTACATCTTGCAGCAAAGCGTCCAATCTCTTTGCAATTAAAACAAACAAGTGGTGATTTACCTTTGTATTTACCTTTGCCTCTCTGCATTCTTCTAGCCATAAGTGCTTCAATTTCATCAAGATCATCTTCTTCACTTTCACTATCACTATCTTTTCTCATAGTGTTTTTATGACTTGATTTACTTATTCTCATAGAAGTTTGGAATGCAGACTCTATATTTGGTAAGACACTATTATCAAAGTTATTCATCTCAAACGAAACCAGTCTTCCAATCAAACTATCTAGAGTAACATTGCTATTTGTTACTGCTCTCATTTCTTGAATGACAGATACTCTAATAGCATAAGTAGGCAGTAAGGTTCTTAGAATTTTAATTACCACTGTATCTTCTTCTAGTACACCTCCAACTCCTCAGATAACATTGACTACCTCTTTGATTCTTGTGTTGTACTGAGTGATGTTTTCACCTTCTTTCATTTTGATATCATCAAACTTTTCTCTAAGGCTTTCTACCTTGACTCTCAAAACACTTTTGTCACCACCATGTACAAGCTTCAATTTGTCCCACATCTGCTTTGCAGTTTTATAGTCTTTGAAATCTTCAAATTCAGCATCGGAGAGTGATGAAGCAAGTTCTATCATCATGTCGTTGTTCTCATGCTTCTCTCTCATTTGTTCAACTGTTGGTGCTCCTATGGGTAACACATATTCAGTTTCTAAGTATTGAGTAACATCATTACCAATACCTGATAAGTGGAGTCTTATTCTGCTCTTCCATGAAGCAAAATTATCTTTGTTCAACTTGGGCACATCTCGTCTGTTCATCTTGTGATCTTTGACTTAGGTTTTAAAACCTTCATTTCTAAGCACACAAGCTTTGATACCAATTGTTAGTAATAACTGGGGGGGTGAATCAGTGGCCTCAAAAATTAATCCTTAAATCAACCCTTTAAACTTATAACCACAAATTATATCTCATGTTGTGTGCTATAATTGTGTCACACTTCTATGAATCCTTACATTCAAGAACACTCAAGAATGAGGTCTCAAAAATTGATCCATGGCTCTCTAGGCATGGAGTGCAAGGGTTTTTAGAATGCTCTCAGCTAGAGCTATTAAGTCTATAACCTTGCTAGTAAACCATGCAATGGGAGATTCAATGAAGACAAGGGCAAGAATGCCAATATCCTCAAGA
>MU227547.1:1719652-1734173 GCA_018584345.1 Thuja plicata
GGAAGTATTAGGTGAGGTGCCATCAAGAACCAGCTTACTCTGGAGGTCAGCTCCCAATATCTGAGCCCGCAATCAGGGGAGCTTTCCCATGTATCACTAGATTGTTGAGTTTACTCAATAGGGTGCAGATTTCAATGATAACAGTAAAGCTTTAAAGCAAGATTCGCTAAAATTACGGATCACGCCAAGAACAAGAAAGTCAAGAACTGAGAAATGATAAAATCATGTCTATAAAGAGACAAGCTAATTCATTGTGAATTAGGGGTGAATAGAGAAAGAAGATGCTGGAGAGAAACTGATGAAGAACAACTTCATATAGTCTTGATCAATCAAGCTGAGGAAAGAGCTAAAGATTTCTGTAGACACCGAGAAATAGAGAAGCACAACATCACAAAGAAGAAAGAAGTGGAGCAAAGGTATTGAAAAGATACATTGATCAGAAAGGTATTATGAGCTTACAATAGATCTAAAAATCTGCAAGTCTAAGTTGTATGTATGATTAGATCATTTACTGTTTCAGTTTAACCATTAGATCATAAAGTCTCTTAACCGAGTAGGACTTAACAATCTTTTCTATATTGAGATACATCCCAAGGAGTATCAAAAAATTTGATCATGAAGATAGCATGAGATGTCAGATACCATTTGACAAACTACACTAGGTTTGGTCATAAAAGCTAGCACATAGATGTCTAATATCAAGTGACAAACTATTCTATTTAAATCCTCTAACAAAGTCACACCTAACAGTGTGTTTGTAACCTTTAAAAGGGTTGGCTCTTCACCGAGCTCACTTCAAAAGAGTGAAAATTTTGGGTTACCGGTCCCAAGTGGTTTTTCCCTTAACAGGGTTTCCACGTTAAAAATCTGTGTCAATGTGTTTATGAGTTATTACTTTAGTGTTTTTCATTACACATAACTAATCTGGATTGATCGGTATACACTAATTTATTTACTGCATTTCAATAAATGAAAGACTGCTAATTGGTAAACAGTAAGAATAAGGTTTAACAGTGAACTCCGAGCAATAGTTATTTGTTGAGATTATTTCAAGGCATTCATCTTGTAGAATTGAAGATAACTAGAAGCTTATAATTGTGGTAATACATTTTTGGGTTAATATTATTGGTATATTTTTGAGGCCACTCATTCAACCCCCCTCTCAGTTAATCTAACAATTAGTACCAGAGTTTGTGTTTTTAGAAAGGGAGTTTAACAACTCAAGCAAAAGATCACAAGATGAGCAAATGAGATGTGCCCAAGCTAAACAAGGACAACTTTGCATCATGACAAATTAGAATAAGACTCCACCTATCAGGTATTGAAAATGATGTTGTTCAATATTTAGATACTGAATTTGTGTTTCCTACAAGACCTCACACACTTGAACAATTGAGAGAAAAGTATGAGAATAATTGCATGATGATAGAACTTGCTTCCTCACTCTCTGATGCTGAATTTGAAGATGTCAAAAAATGCACCTCTGCAAAGCAAATGTGGGATCAATTGAAGCTGGTACATGAAGGAGATGCTAATGTACTAAGAGCTAAGGTAGAAAGCCTAAGAGGTAAATTTGATGACCTAAGAATGAGAGAAGGAAAAAATATCACTCAGTACAACTGTAGAATAAAAGAGGTAGTCAATGCTATCCAAGGAGTTAGAGACATACTTGAAGAAGAGACAGTGGTAAGTAAAATCCTAAGAACCTTACTGCCTGTATTTGATATTAAAGTATCTTCTATACAAGAAATAAGAGCAGTTAGAAACAATAATGTTACTCGAGATAGTCTGATTGATAGACTGATTTCATTTGAGATGACTAACTTTGACAACAGTGTCTTACCATCTATTGAGTCTGCATTCAAATCTTCTTTGAAAATAAGTAAGTCAATTCATAAACACACTATTAGAAATGATAGTGAAAGTGACAGTGATGACTAAGATCTTGATGAGATTGAAGCACTAATGGCTAGAAGATTGACGAGAGGCAAAGGTAGATACAAAGGTAAATTACCACTTGTATGTTTTAATTATAAAGAGATTGGACACTTTGCTACTAGATGTCCTAACAGAAGAAAAGATGATAGAAGTAATGACAGATCATATGAAAAGAAGTTTGATATAAGTGACAACAGAGATTAATGAAGCAACTGACAATCTAACAGAAGAGATACCCAGGAATACAAGGACAAAGGGAAGAAAGCTTGTTACTTGGCTGAGAATAGAGATGGAGATACTGACACTGAATCTGATGAAGACTTTGAGATGATATTTGTGGCCATGAAGGATGATTCAAATGAAGAAGAAAGGTATGTAGAGACTGCACTCATATCTATGGTTAGTAAGAATGATGTCTGGATTATAGATAGTGGCTGCACTCACCACATGACCAGGAATAAATAAAATTTTGGGACTGTTGAGTACTATAATGATGGATTAGTAAGAATGGGTAATGACACACCTTGTCCAGTTGAAGGTAAAGAAACTATAATGCTGAATAACCTGATCAAATGTGAAACTGCATACTGGGTAAAAGGACTTAATTATAATCTGTTGAGTGTTTCACAACTGAATAACATAGGTTACTGAGTAGCATTTGAGAATAAGAAGGAAAAGATCTTCAATGAATCAGGAAGGTTGATCAGAACTGGTGAACAGACAAAATGTAACCTATTCTATCTTGATGATATAAACACCACTTGTTTAATGGCTAGAAACGAAGACATATAGTTGTGGCATAAGATATTGTGTCATGTGAATTTTGACAACATGATAAAGATAAGCAATAAAAGAAAAGTATGAGGCTTACCGAGCATGTCAAATCTTGCGCATATCATGTGTAAGAATTATAAAAAAGGTAAGATGATAAAGTCTAGTTTCAAGAAAAAAAAAACCCATACATCTAATGCTATTCTAGAATTAGTCCATACTAATGTATGTGGACCCATGAGGACAAAGAGTCACTTTGGAGATAGATATTTCATTCTCTGTGTAGATGATTATTCTAGAATGATGACAATTATGTTCTTAAAAGAAAAATCAGAAGCATTCAAGATGTTTAAATAGTATAAAGCTATGGTAGAAAAATAAAGTGGTAAGGAACTGAAATGCTTAAGATCAGATAGAGGAGGAGAATTTGTTTATGATGAATTCGCTAATTTTTGCAATGAGTGTGGAATTAAAAGATAATTTTTTGCACCAAGAACACCACAGCAAAATGGGATCGCTGAAAGGAGAAAAAGATCCATTGTTGATTATGCAAGAACAATGATGATAGAGAAAAGCATCACTCAAACATTCTGGAGGGAAGCTGTCAGTACTTCTGTCTACACATTGAACATAGTACAATTGAAGAAAGACACCAAGAACACACCCATTGAGCTTTGGTATGGTTACACACCCAATGTAAGTTACTTCATAATTTTTGGTAGTCAATGTTATATTTTGAAAGATGATAGAAATGGAAAGCTTGACTCCTAACGTGATGAAGATATATTTCTAGGGTATTTCACCAAGAGCAAGGCTTATAAATGTCTTAACAAGTCCTCTAACAAAATCTTTGAAAGTGCAATTGTCAGAATAGATGAATATGCACAGAAAAATGATGAGGAAAGAAAAAGAGAACCAAAAGACTACAACAAGTTTGTTTACACTGAAGAACCTGACACTCTACTTGAGCAACAGTGTATCGCTCTCGAGCAACAAAACATTGCACCCAAGCATCAGGCTGCAATTACCAAAAATTAGGAAAATCCTCAAAATGATGTTCTGAGCGATGGAGATCCAGATTGAAGGTCAAGATGATGACGATAATGATGGACAAAGAGATGAACCAAAACTTGTCAAGTATGTCAGAAGACATCATCCATAGAATCAGATCATAGGAGACAAGAAGAAGGGAATGAGAACAAGAAGTAAGTCACTAAACACTAGATGTTTACTTTGTGATTTCGAGCCTAAATCTATTAATACTGCACTTGAGGGTTAGTGCTATGAATGAAGAGATAGAACAGATTGAGAAGAATAGTACATAGACATTAGTATCGAGACCAGATGACAAGAATGTCATTGGTACCAAATGGATATTCAGAAACAAGCTGAATGAGAATGAAGAAGTCACAAGAAACAAAGCAAGGTTAGTATGCAAGGGGTATGCACAAGAAGAAGGTATTGATTATGGAGAAACCTTTGCACCTGTTTCCAGACTAGAAGGAGTTAGAATCTTACTTGCTTATGCTACATTCAAAGGATTCAAGGTATACCAGATGGATGTCAAATCTGCATTCCTAAATGGAATACTAGAAGAAGAGGTATACATTGAACAACCAGAAGGGTTTGTTGATCTAGACAGGAGGAACATGGTATGTAGACTACACAAAGCCTTGTATGGATTGAAAAAAAACACCTAGAGCATTGTATGAAAGACTTCACTCCTATCTCATAAGCATTGAATTTGTAAGAACAAGTGAAAATAGCAATCTATACTTAAAAGAAGATACCTATGGTAATATTCTAATTGCTGAAATATTTTTTAATGATATCATATTTGGGGGTAATGATATGTTATGTAAATCCTTTGCTAATGAAATGAGCAAAGAGTTTGAAATGTCTATGTTTGTGGAGATCAAATTCTTTCTTGGTCTACATATTTTTTAACAAGATACATGCATATATATCACGCAATCTAAATACATCAAAGAAGTGTTAAAGATATTCAAGATGGAAGATTCCAAACTAGTTGGAACACCTATGGCAACCAGATGTAAGCTGACAAAATAAGACAAATTAAATGAGGTAAATCAAACCTTGTATAATGATTGGAAAACTAACGTATGTTGTTCATACCAGACCGGATATAACACATGCAGTTGGAATAGTTGCAAGATTCTCTGCTAATTCCAAAGAATCACACATGATGTCAAGAGAATTCTGAGATATCTAAAGAACACCAAGGAATATGGATTATGGTATAAAAGAGAAGGAAAATTTGAGCTTCAAGTCTATACAGATGCTGATTGGGCTAGAAACTTAGATGACCAAAAAAGTACAACTGGAGGAGCATTCTTCATGGGTGACAGACTTGTCACATGGATTAACAAGAAGCAAGGATGTGTTACGCCTTGCATACCTGTCCCTACATGTTGTGTGCAAAATATTGGGTCCCCTCTTTTCTCTTTGGCTCTTGCCTTGTTTTCTTTGTTTTCTCTGTTTGTTTCTCCAAGCTTTCCCTCCCGTGAGGTTGGTTTTCTTTTGAATTTTTTCTTTTGTGCCTTCGAGACCCGATCCTAGAGTTTGTTCTCTCTAGAGCCAGATTCTGGACTCCGAGATTCTTCGCCATGATGTCTCCTTTTTGCGAGGAGGTATGGCTGCCTAGAATCCCCAGGCCTGAAGTCTGGAGGTCTTCCTGTTCCAGAGTTTGCAGAGAAAAGCGTAACTTTTTTTACCCTAAGAGTATAAATGTAAGCTATCTGTCACTTTCACTATCACCACGACTAAAACACTTGTGCATTCAGAGCGAATCAAGGCAAATTAAGGTGATTTTAAACTGCTTTTGCTCCCGTGTTTAGTGGTTGATTACCAGTGGTTTTGCGCTGATTATTCATGGTGATCCTTGGGGTTAGCTCGTTGCAAGGCACTTCCCATGCCCACCTTCTCTGTTGTTTTCATGTTTCAGGTAGGCTGTTGGCCCTGGTCTTGTCATTTTGGGTTTTTCTGGTTTTGTGCTTCTGTCTTGTTCTTGTTTTTCTTTTTTTTGTTTTCCCTGTCTGGTTTTGGTCCGTTGTATTTTGCCACATCTCGTGGCGCTGGTCTTCTGTCGCCTGCTGTTGGTGGGTTGGCACTGGCAGAGGGTTGTCCACCCTCTGTGCAGTTGTAGTTCAAGCCGGTTTCCTATGCATTGTACAGTAGTTTAGCTATTTTGTATATTATGTAAATACCTATAAATAATGCATATATGCCTCAGCTCTACTGTATATTCAGTGTATATCCTTCTAGTTTTGTGTCAAGCTCACCATACATTTGTCTGTGTTTCCTAAATTTGTGAGGTCACCCGCACGACGGAATACCACCTGGTTGGGACTCAGCCCTTGGCTGGTTTCAACCATGGCGGTTTCTCTCTCTATTGTCGAATCAGTCTTTATGGAAAATTTATTTCCCATGCATGCATTTAAGTTCCGCCAAGTGACTCCCGTCTCGCGTGCGTTTGGACAATTGGCATTGTCGTCACCATAACTCCTATTTATTGCATGGCCATGTGACACCCATGTAAGCCTGACAACTCATCTTTCAGTCATGTCACCCAATGGTTAGTTTTCTAGACTCCGGGCCCTACATCCTCGATCAGCCTATATTTTACTTCCGTCAAACATGCTGAAATCCCTGGGCTGGAGCTCATGGCCCGACAGTATTTGAACAACAATTGGCTGAAGACACCAAAGAAGGATTCCAAAATACTAAAATTGGAAACCCTTGATCAGAATTTAAGGAAAGCATACAGATGGGGATCATAGCATTATACAAGATCTTTGGGCAACCCCATACCTGAGAATTCTCGGGATGGATGTATTACTTCTTGTTGGGTATCTCCTCCGACAAACAATATTTCGATTGGACCACCATCATTTCAAACCATGTGGACTCCCAGTTCCTTCAGGTGGCCCGGACCTCTAAATTTTATATGATGTCCTATGTCCTCTAGGCCCTAGCACAACAACACCACATCACAAACGGGCTGCTCACGTCAGGTGTACATGGGGTTGGCCCGGGCCAAAAGGCTCCTTGGGATTATTGCCCGCAAATCCAATGGGAGGCTAGTTTCCTTAGCTTTTGCCGAGTGAACATTGCCTTCATTTACTACAATCTTCTCACACCTACCCAGGATGCCAGGTATCGCCTCTCTAAGGAGGAAATGGATTTGGTCAGAAGTTATGGCCACTATTATATCCAATTCCAGTAGCATACCTATATTTGGGTAACTGGCTTCTCCGAGAAACCCTATTTGTTGCCCCAACATTGTGGGAACAAAATAATTCTTTTGGAATACTGCCAGCAGATTTTGGAACTGCACGCCCTCTACACTGTGAACAAGGTAATAAATGTTCCATTCCCAATCACTAGTGGGAACTATAATTGTAGTATGGCCATAGCCAAGGAGGCAGACAATGAGCTTAAAAGCTTGGGCTTAATAGAATTCTATCTGGCGCAGAAGAACTTTGATCTGCTAGGCAAAATAGCAACGCACTTCCCCAGGCATCAGAGCCCCATATATTCTACATGGAGGACTTTTGGGAAGATTGCCAGGATGATTTTGAAGTTCAGAGTAGGCACTTTGTCTGAATGACAATGGGGATGATGGAAAGGTTAAAGCTTGAGAAATTCTCGGACGACTTCTTAGACATTGGGTCCACAATAGACCCGCAGTACAAAGAAAAGGGAGTAGACAAGATGGCTCTCCCTCCAGTAGAATGGAACGCCCGGGAGGGGCCAACTATTGAAGATATCACTCACGATGTTGTCGAGTGTAGCCACACGTATTTCAAGAAGGCATGCCCAAGGAGTACACGCAAATTTGGCCCGACAGTGCGGGGCTTGACGTCTGGGGCTGGAACCTCCTCACAGGGGGAGGATAAAGGAAAAAGAATAATGGGGACCCCATCGCAAACCCTGTTTGTGACCCCCATAAAAGAGAAAATGCAACAGACATTGGTGGTCTCCCAACAAATGAAAGATAAGTTAATCACGCGGTTGGCCACCTTGGTACTCATGATCGGGCCCGTTCTTCCTCCCTCCTCCCCTTGACTGGCAGTATTGATGGTCTGAGCGACAAGAACCGGAGCGGAAGAGGAGCTGACAACTATAATGGATGCAGGGCCCCCTTTGATAACTAGGAGAAAGAAAAGGAAGACTAACTCTCAACCAAGGGCGGAGCCAGAACTTGGGATGCCAAGCATCCAAGAAGTACAAATCCTTTCTTTTGACTCTCCAGAGTCAGACAAAGAACCTGAGGATATCCTAGAGAACTCCCCTCCCCATGATAAATTTGATGATTTATTTGGAGCTAATGAATTTGGGAACTTGCAGGGAGATATCTAGAGCTCGGTTGAAGAAATTGCTGCCCAAGAGGACATGGCACCCCCTCTTGAAAGAAACATCCCGGGGAAAGAAGCTGCACAAAAGCAGGAAGCTCGGGTAGAAGAAGAAAAGGGACAGGAATAGGTGGATATCTCCAAAGTCCCAGAGATACAAGTTAGAGGGACTGAGGAGGGTGGGCAGACACAGGATGAGCAAACAACATCGGTTGGGGAAACTGGACCCACGAGAGCAACTGTGACCCCAACTATCGTGCTCCAAACACTGCCTCTGAAAGTAACATTTGGGGAGGTGATTACAATGGCCCAAAAAATGAATCTTGGCCCGATGCCTCCCCCACCTCCAGAGAATACACCAGTTGAAGAGAGCATCCTAGCAACAGAGGCTGATGAAGAGCAGTAGCAGGATGAGGAGAGGAACCCTAGGGAAGCAAATGGTGATCCTAACATCTTCGAGGATGTAGACACCGGTGAAAAAGATACAAGTAACACCGGGGTAAGTATTGTCGGTGAACCCAAAGATACAGGGAAGGAGTCATAAATGGCTCAGACTGTCGAAGAGGTGCAACAAGATCCCAGGGATAAATCACAAGAACAGATTCTGGCTGCAAAGCCACCCCTACCACCATAATGGTTGGTGGAGTCTCACAAGAGGAAGGCCCCAACGACCCCTAAGCCGCATCTCGCCTTTGTGGAGGTGATGATGCAAATGTAGAATCCTCCCAAGACCAAGAAAGCCCGGACAGTCCATACTCTTCGGACTGGGCCGGGCAGAGATACAGTCGCGGTAATTGCGACACCTTCCCAGATGTAGACGAAGCAACGGATAAGGCTGATGAATATTCCATCACTAAAGTATCATTGGGGAAGAGAGGGAAACAGGGTGAACTAGACCTGTTAAAAGAAGTGGCCAAGGCAGTGGAGGGTTGCTATGAAAAGGAGGCCCAGAAATTCAGGGCGAAAAAGGAAAAGAATGCAAATTTCATAGGGTTGCTGACGGAACTCACACATCCTCTTACTGCCATTCCCCCGGGTGCCTCCACATCTGACGCATCGTTCCCTCAGAGCGACATAGATTCGCTTAGGGCGATGAAAAGAAAAGCCCAGGTGGTTGATGAGTGGGATACAGAATAGGTGGGAAACATCCGACGTTTCTTAATATCCACACTCCCAGACTTGTATGCAGCCAACAATATTCTACATCGGGCCGAAACTACTATCTCCATTTGGGGGGGAGACATTGAAAACTATGAAGCATGGAAGGCCAAGATGGAAGAGCTCGTAGGCATCGGAGAAGAAATTAGCTCTGAAGCCAAAATTTTAGGAGAGGAGTCTTTTGACTTTGTCCTGACCCAGCACTCCAGACTTGACCTCACATTGGGGGTAATCAAGCAACTGGTAGGGACTATGTGCGATAAAATCTAGGAAGTTCAATATACTTTCAATTTGTACAAGTCATCCATCTCGAAGGTCTCCGGAGCTGATTCCTCCAACACTGAAACATGCACTCTAGAGGAATATGTCCTGGGAAAGTTTGACGAGCTAATGGAGTTTTGGTATGGATCCCTAGAGGAAATGGATGGAGGAAAAATGGCAAGGCTCACTCGCATGGTGCTTCAAAGTCATGATGGAACCAAGATGGCCACGAAGTTCAAGGAAAATGTTCCAGATTTGGGCGAGCAAGTGGAGGGGGCCAAATACCGCCGGGCCGGCCTTAAGGACATAGATGAAGATGGAATTGCCTAGCTCATGCAGAGCTTCAATGATACTAAGGATCAACGAAATCCTCTAGGCTCCGAAGATGATTGTCAAGAGATATAATTTTTTTGTACTCATTCATTCTTTTGGGCACGTGCTCCTGGATCCCAGAATCCCAGATCCAATATCATTTTTTGAATTCTTTAAAGTGACCCGTGTCCTAGTTTGCAAAACCAACCGGTCACCTTCAAGGCAGTTAATAAAGGGTGTCAGAAAGCAGGTAACCGCAACAAGGCACGTCGGCTCGACAAGAGGGTTTTGACAGATGGTCTTCCCAAGGCGTCGCTTCAACGTAACACCTGCATCGAAGATAATGAGCTTCTCTCCCATTTTTGAGGCATGTAGCCTCGATCCCCAGGGGATCAAATTTCTTCTTTTCTCCTCATGACTCTCTTCTCGAGGCTGATTCTTCCACTCCTATTTTCTTGTCTTATTCTTCTGACATGTCACACCTTTTCCATCTCAAGGTCTTTTGTAGCATGGCCCAGGTAGTACCAGCCACCGAAAATAGTATTATATTGTTAAGTGTAAAATAAGTTAGGTTAATTTTAGGTCAAAAACCTGTGTATAAATAATAAGTCTGGCCTCATTCCAAGGGTCAGCGAAATTGATGATTTTGCAGTCCATAGCTAATAGCATTTCAGTTTTCTTAGTTCTTAGTTGCAAATCTCAATGCTCCTTAGTTTTAGAATTTTTCAGTAGTTAAATTCTCCCCTAGAGCCTCCATTGTTGTACGCACCAGTGCTTGCTGGAAACTTGTTAATGAAGAAGGAAGGATTCTATCAATGACGTTGTTAGCATTCTGATCTCTGAGTTAATGGTATTTTGTGTTGCATGTTCTTTATGTCCCTTACTCTGATACTTCAAGTAGATTAACGACCTTCTTTTCCTTTGTTATTGATTAAATATGAGCTGATGGTTTTGTATTTCTTTAGTATTTAGTGTAGCGTGTTAGAACATTGTCGATGTTTTGAATGTTTAGTATAACTATAGGTAGATGGAATATTTATAACTCTGCAGTATATTTTGAAGATTATTTGGTAAAGTTAATGAACGCTTGCAGGAAACCCCATTCACTTAAATCCCCTAAGAAGACGAGCCAAGATAACCAACTATCCCCCCGAACAAAATAGTCACATTCCCAACTAAGCTCCCACACTGTCAAGACCTGACTCTTACGTGCTTGAAGGCCCAGGGAATCTCATTTCCCCAGACAACCTTTACAGGCAAAGTTGGCCGGTACCTCAGTACCTGGTGACAACTTACATCTGTTGGCGGACCCAGTCACAAAGACCCGTCAACAGAAACTGGCGCTAGAAGGAGGGCATGAACTCGTCCCCCTCTGAGATTTTAGATTTTACACCGCTCGAGGTTACCCAAGCCATAGTATTAGGAGTCAAGCCTTTAACATGATTGGATCATTTTCACTAGCCATATTCAAAAGAGTCCTTAGATCAACCCCCAATCCTGAAAGGTTTGTCGAACTTGAGCCCCCTGCTCAAAAGAAACGCACCCCAAAAGCCAAGTCAGCCACTATTGTCTGGGGATCTAGCACATCCTATAATACCCAAGTCCCCCAGATGACCCTGGGAATTAATGCTCAACCTAGTTAAAACCTAACACCCCCGATGGCTGCGTATTTTGGAAATACCGTGTCTCCGATGGGAACTTTTTCGGGTGCAACCAATGATCTACCTTCGCACCCAGAGAAGATTTGTTCGCGATATGAGAAATTAGGCTCGCAAACCACAGAAGAGCATCTGTAGGCATACAAAGATACCATGAACCGACCCTGGATCCAACATCAAGATGTTGTGGCCCGGATGTTCCCTCTGTCCCTGGGACAGAACGAGCTGAACTGGTACCTTAACCTTCCCGCCAACCCCATCAACAGTTGGCAGGACGTGGAGGATGTCTTCGTGGCTTCCTTCTGTGTACACATGGACCCAGCATGGTCCCACATCCAGCTCATTTCTATCAGGAAGGAACTGAATGTGCCCCTTGCAGCATTCAACCACTGGTTCCAGCATGCCTTGAAGCAGTGCACGGTTCCCTTCATCTCATTCGTGGATGTAACTATCTAGACCTATCTCAATGCGATGGACCCCTTCATTGCCACTCTCCTCTAGAGAACTACTGCCCACGGTGACCGGGATACTTTGGCAAAGGTTTACAACCTAGCCTTGGAGTTGTCCCGTGGTCTTAACAAATCCCTAGGCGGGATTGGGCAGAGCATGCCATTTAACATGATACCCAGTGGAAGTTCTTACGCCAGGGGATATAACCCCAATTAGGCAATGGGTGCCCCCGTGATGGCCATGAATCCCCCACCACCGCCAATAGACCAGCAGGCCTGGTACGTGTATCAATCTCAAACCCAGACAACACCGGGTCTGGAATATTTTCCCTGGAACCAGCCGCAACAAATGCAACAACCACAGACACGACCATTCGGAGTACCTTTCTTCCAGTCATCTGCGGCTGGAGGATTGCCGCCCTCGACTCTGATGAATGTTATCATTTTCTGAGGAAACTGATAACAATAAAAACCGTCACACTATAACGCGAATACACAGTTGACAGCCGAGGTTGAATCCCTCCGGTGAATGTTATCTACACTGACTGTGGACATGGGTCAACTTAAGGCAAGGTCCTTTGCACCCCACAACACCAATTCCCAAAGAGGAAATATTTTCTCCGGCCAACGAAACAACAATGTCGAAGGAAGAAATTTCAACAATGGGCCTCAGCCCAACCAACAACAATAGAATAACAATGCTAGTACCAGAGGTCCTCCTCTACACCAAAACACCAATCAGGGTAGCACTGGACCTTCCCATTTCATGTTAGTCGCAGACTTCCAACCCATGACCAACTGGTGTAGATTGCACGACACAGGCTCCCATAACGAGATAAACTATGCCACGCTAGAGAAATTGATCATGATTTCCTAGCTAGACAGACAATAAGCTTCTGATCCCACTCCCCCAGAGCCTACTCACGGTGCAATCACCTATGAGACCGTCTTCTTTGGAATAGGTAGAGAAGATGAAGAGGAACCCAAACTACAGAGTTCTTTGATGAATCTATTCCGGCCTTTGAGGCCAATGCCTTCACCAACCCACAGACTCCCCACAAAACTAAGAGTCAGGCTGGTAAAGGACCAGTTTATACGCCCGCGCCTCCCAAAGACACTCCTTCTCGAGACAACATGACTGATTGGTTTGTCGCTCCAAAAGGCTCTGGCTCTAACCAGGCTAAGAACCCGGTCGAGGGAAGGCACCAATTCTTGAGAGGAAGATTTGACATTACGAAAGCGTTAGAACAAACCACCACCTCCATGACCTTGATGGAGGTTTTACTTAGCTGTCCTGAGCAGAAGAAGTCTCTTCTGAAGCTCCTGGGAAACCTGGAAGCCGTCAGTCACCCACCTAAGATTGTCTTCTTTGAGGACACCAACGCGACTGTCTTCCGGGGAAATACTGAGGATCCTCCCTTCCTGCTAGGTTTGAACATACAAGGAAAGAATATACACAATTTCCTGGTAGATTCCGGAGCTTCGGGCAACATCATGCCTTTATCCATATGCCAGAAGCTCAGATTTCGACCCACCCCATCTAACGGTGCAGTAATCCAGATGAATAAAACTACTGTAAAAATGGTGGGTGAACTGAAGAACATCCGGATTCAACTCATCCAAGACCCCAGGATAGCCAACACAATCAGTGTCCAAGTGGTGGACATCCTAGAGACTTATGGGATGTTACTAAGTCGCAATTGGTCCAAGTCCCTGAATGGGTATTTCTCGATCGACTTTTCCCACTTGTGGCTCCCCTAGGAAGGAGAATCTAACCAGATCCAAGTTGAAAGTGAGCTCTGGATGAAACAAACCCTCATCAAAGTCGGGAGGGTGAATGAGGTCCTCTTCTCTAAGACTTCCCCCGGGGTGTACCAACCCATTGAGATCTTAACATTTGATTTAACCCCCAGGGAGGCCCCCATAGTTTTGTAGAGAACCCAGGAACTGGAAGAAAAATTAAGGGTTGAGGTTAACTCTCAGGGTGCTGCAGCGACCCCCGCTACACTTTTGTCTGGCACCTAGTGTTGGGTGCATTACCAGAAACATTTGGAGCTAGAGTGTGAACCTTGCCTTGCCGCCGCTACCCTTCACATCAATGCCCTCCGAAAGAAAGAACACACAACTGATTCCTTAGAACCCAATGTAACCACCTGAATTTGGTCTGTTCTATGGACCCTATTTGCCTTAAGTGTGATCATACCCTCGATTATGTCCAAATGAACCTGTTACTGCTTGGCATAAATCTTCAAATCAATTTAATATCCTAGGTGATTTTTATCACTGATTTATATTAACTATTATAGCCATATAATTCAAATCAATTTCGACCAATCAAATCAAATCAAAATTAAACATGGCTATAGTATTTAATTATAAATAAATTAAATAAATTCCTAAATCAAATACCCACTTGCAATTAACCCATTTCCCCTAGCCTATTTAATTTAATTAAAATGGCTATAGCCCCCTAATTATTAAAAAACAATTTCATTGTTTAAATAATTAATTCCTATATTTCTAAATGAATTAAATAAGTTTATTTCATTTATTAATATTCCCCTAAACCCCAACCTAACCTATCTCAACCACTTCTACC
>MU227547.1:1747832-1761785 GCA_018584345.1 Thuja plicata
ATATGCTTTTCCATCTTTTAGCTTGCTTTCAAACTAAAATCCTTCATGCTAGGTTGTATTCGTCACTGATTTGTAGCATATTTTGAGGGCTAATATGTTATTAATTACACTCCTCCTAGTTAGCAGGAAATAAGTCAGTTTTAGTGGGTTTCACATGCTTTTCTAACCCTCTTGTACTAATGCAATGACTTATTGAGTGTTTGTGTTGTTTTCATCAGGTACCCAAATACACACACACGCCCAATACTTCTACTGGCAGCGTCTTTTTAGTGCCATTTGTCTGGGGATCCCAACCAGAAATCCCTCCGAAGGCAAACCTCACCAGCGTACCATCAGCGCCAGAGGAAAGTCCTCCCAACCCTCCCAAAGACAACCCAAAGATCACTCCATCTTCCCAACCCCAGACAACAAACGATGACTTGTGGACCCTTAAGTTCGACGGGTCCCAATCCAAACAAGGTTGTGCAGCCAGAGTGGAATTGATCAACTTGCGGGGGAAATCCTTCCTCGCGTCCTATAGGATGCAGTTCAACTACACGAATAACGTCACAGAGTATGAGGCTTTGGTCCTTGGACTCCTATTTGCACTAAGGAAAGGACTCACTCACCTCCGGGCCCTAGGTGATTCAGAGTCAATTGTTAAGCAGGTCTGGAGTCAATACACCTATCATGACAAAAGGTTGGCCGCATACCGCATACCGCAATCGGGCATGGAGCCTTATTATGGATTTTGATGCATTTGGCATTGATCTTATTCCCCGGAGATAAAATTATGTCTCAGATGCCCTTGTTGTTTCTGCTAGCATGCTTGAGCCAATGGCTGGCTCGTGACTCTGAAGAATCTCTGTTGAGATGATCCTCACCCCGTCCATTCCAGAATATGTCACCCATTTTCAAGTCTTTGGGGACGATCAACATATTCTAGCCTTCATGGAAAATTTTGGTATCTTTGAGGACCAGATAGTGGAGGAGAGAGATGATGATGATATTGGATAGAGTGATGAAGATGACGGGATCATGGACCTACCAACCAACACCATCTCTAAGGGGATGGTCTCACTTGAATGGATCTTTGAATCGGACCCTCGGGGCCGAGAAAAGATATCATCTTCCTCTGAGGGAGGAAAATTTGAGAAAGTGAACATCGGCCAGCCCGGTGAAGAGAAAATGATACACATTGACACCTCCTGCTCCCTAGAGGAGAAGGAGAAGATTCTCGTGGTTCTCCAAGAAGACATAATCGCATGGGGGTATGAGGACTTAAAAACCTATGATACACCCATCATGACCCATACTATCCCACTCAAACCTGATACTAGGCCTTTCCGACAAAAATAATGACCGGTCAATCCACTAATCGAGCCTCTGATCCATCAGGAGGTTGAAAAACTATTGTCAGCCTAGATAATATTTCCAATCCAGCATACTACGTGGATTGCCAACCTAGTCCCTGTGAGGAAGAAAAGTGGCAAGATTTGAGTTTGCGTGGATTTATGAAATTTAAACAAAGCCTCCGAGAAAGATAATCACCCTCTCCCCTCACTAGATGAGGTATTGCAAATTGTGAACGGAACACAAATGATGTCCTTCTTGGATGGGTACTCCGGGTATAACCAAGTCATGGTTAAATATGAGGATAGAGATAAAATAGCGTTTACCACCAAGTGGCAAATGTTTTCCTACTGGAGAATTCCCTTTGGCCTGATCAATGCAGGGTCACATTTCAAAAGGCTATGGACATTGCATTCGAGGGCCTTATAAACCGGTGTATAATCATCTACATGGATGATTTGAACGTCTTTTCCCAGGACAGGCGTTCTCATTCCACCCACCTCACCCAGATTTGTGAGAGATTTCGTCGGTATGGAATATCCCTCAACCCTAAGAAATACATATTTGGGGTCACTAAAGGGAATTTTCTCACGCATATTGTCTCCGAGAAGGGTATATCCATTGACCTTGAGAGAGTTGTGTTGATGGGATTTTGTTGACCGGGTCCGCTAGCAGATGTAAGTTGTCACCAGGTACCGGGGTACCAGCCAACTTCGCCTGTAAAGGTTGTCCAGGGAAATGAGATTCCCTGGGCCTCCAAGCACCTAGGAGTCAGGTCTTGACGGTGCGGGGCTCGGTTGGGAGATGTGACTGTTTTCAAGGGGGATAGCTAGTTATCTTCAACTCGCTCTTTCCGGGGATTCAAGAAGGTGAGGTTTCTCCAAGCACTCTTACACTTAACAAATAAACTGAAAAAGATCCTGCAGAGTTAGAAATATTTCATCTACCTATAGTTATGCTGAACATTCAAAACATCAACAATACTCTAACACATGATACTAAATACCAAAGAAACATACAACCACCAGTTCATATTTCATCAGTAGAAAGGGAAAGGAGGTCGTTAATCTAATTTTAGTGTTAGAGCAAAGGACATGAAGAACACAAAGCATAAAATACCGTCAATCCAGAAGACAGAATGCCAACAACATCATTGCAAGAACTCTCCCTTCTTCATTAACATTTCTTCCAGCAAGCACTGGTGCATGGTACAATGGTGGCTCCAAGGGAGCATCTAACTACTAAAAGATTAAAGATTAAGGAGCATTGAGCTCTGCAACTGAGAAATAAAATACTGCTTTTCTATTACTATGGATTGCAAAATCATCAATTTTTTTGACCCTTGGAATGGGGCCATACTTACTATTTATAAACATACATTTAACCCTAACCCTAACTTATGTTACACTGTATATTAAAATATATTATCCAATGGCCGGTACTACTTGTGCTACTCTATAAATGACCTAGAGACGGAATAGGTATGTCATGTCAAAAGAAAAAAAAGACAAGAAAAGTGGAGCGGAAGAGTCAGCCTCGAGAAGAGAGCCGAGAAGGAGAAGGAAGAAATCTGATCCCCCAGAGATCGAGGCTACATGCCTCATAAACGGGAAAAGTGACACACTGTCTCCAATGTGTCAGGTGTACTTCTGAAGCGGCGCCTCAGGAAGACCATCTGTCAAAAAACTTCTTGCCAATCTGATGTGCCTTGGTGTAGCTATCTACCCTCTAACAACCTTTATTAACTACTTGAAAAGTGACCCGTCGACCTTGGGGACCGGGACACGGATCACTGTAAGAATACAAAATATAGGATCCAGGACTCTAGGATCCGGGAAATTACATTCCAAAAGAATAAAGAATACAAAAAAACTTGGGTTTTCTCCGGCCCCCGGAGAAACTTTATTGTTGCTTATTGTCATTGAAGGTTTGGAGAAGATGGGAGATTCCATCTTCATCAATATCTTTAAGGCTAGCCCGTCGGTACTTAGCCACCTCAATCTGTTCCCCAAGATCTATAACATTTCCTTTAAATTCATCAGCCATTTTTTCCGCATCATGGCCACTGAGTACCATGCGAGTTATTCTCATCATTTGAGCTCCATCTATTCCCTCTAGGGATTGATACCTTGAATCCATTAACTCATCGAGCTTCCCCAAAACATATTCCTCCAGTGTGCATGTGTCAGTGCTAAATGGATCAACTCTAGAGACCTTCATAACAAAAGAATTGTATAAATTAAAAGAATATTGTACTGCATTGACTTTATCCCGCAGAGTCCCCACTAGTTGCTTGATTACCCCCAATGTGAGGTCAAGTTTGGAGTGCTGGGTCCTTACAAAATCAAATGACTCTTCCCCCAAAATTATGGACTCAGAGACAACTTCTCCGAGGCCGATGAGTTCTTCGAACTCAACTTTCCACGCCTTGTAATTCTTGATGTCCGCTTCCCATATACTGATGGTGGTTTCGGCCTGATGCAAGACATGGCGAGCTGCATACAGATCTGGGAGGGTGGACACCAGGAAATGCCAGACATTTCCCAACTGTAAAGCAACCCACTCATCAACTGCTTGGGCCTTCTTTTTCATCGCCCATAGTGAATCTATGTCGCTCTACGGTAGTGGTGCATCATATGTAGAGGCCTTCGAAGGAATAACATTGATAGGCCGGGCCAGCTCAGTTAGCAACCCCATAAGGTTTGAATTTTTCTCCTTTTCTGCCATGAGATTTTGAGCCTCCTTTTCATAACGAGCCTCTACTTCCTTGGCTACCTCTTTCAATAGGTCTACTTCACCCTGTTTCCCTCTCTTCCCCAGCAATATCTCCATGACGTTATAATCTATGGCCTCAGCCATTGTTTTGCCTACGTCTGGGGAAGGTGTCGCTATCACTGTGACTGTCTCTCCGCCCGGCCTTGTTCAAAGAGTGTGAATCGTCTGGGCTTTCTTGGCCTTTAATGGGTTCTGGACCTGATCCATCATCTCTGCCAAGGAAAGATGGGCTCTGGGTGTTGACAGTGGGCCTTCCTCTTTTGGTTTTCTATCAACCATTGTGGCGGTAGGGGTGGCTTGGTAGCCAAAATGTGTTCCTGCGACTTCTCCCCAACATCTTGTTGTGCCCCTTCAGTATTATGACCCTCTCCTGGCTCCTTTCATGTATCCTCTATCTCATCGACAATATTTGCTTCGGTGGTACCTGTATCTTTTTCCCCACCATCTGTGTCTTCAGTAATATCTGGGTCCTTGTTGGTGGCCCCGGGTTTTCTTCTTCTTCCTTTTTTGGTTCTTCCTCAGCCTCTGTTGCTGGGGTGTCTTCTTCTACCAGTGTGTCCTTTGGTAGTGGGGGAGGCAATGGGCCAAGGTTTAACGTTTGGGCTGCAGTGATCACTTCCCCAAATGTTGTCTTCGAGAGTAGCATCTGGAACACGACAGTTGGGGTCATGGTTGTTCATGAAGGTCCAGTTTCCCCAGCCGATGTCATTTGTTCACCTTGTTCCTGTTGTTGCCCTGATACTCCCGTGTCCTGTATCTCCAGAACTTTAGAGGCAATTTCTTGTTCCATTTCCTTTTCTTCTTCCATCTGTTCTTCCTGCTCTTGCGCAGGTTCTTGTTTTGGAGCTTCCTACTGCTCCGAGACTTTAGCCTCTGTTTTCTCAATGTCCCCCTACAAATTCCCAAACTCATCAGTTCTAAAGACATCATCAAATTCATCCTAAGGGGGAGGATTGGCCGGGACATCAGAAGGCTCTAGTTTCCTTTCTAGCTCCGGGGAGTCGGAAGAAAGGATTTCAACTTGTGGGATCTGAGGCATCCCCAGCTCCGGCTCTGCCTTTGGTTTTGGATTAAGTCTCTTCTTTCGCTTGGTGACCAAAGGTGGCCCTGCATCCCTTAGGACCTACTCCTCTCCCGGATCCACTCTGGTTATCTTGACCATCAGTGCTGCTAATGACAGGGAATAAGGAGGACGGATGGGTCCAGTCATGAGCACCGGGGTAGCCAACCATGTGATTAAATTCTCCCTCATCTGTTGGGAGGCCACTATTGATTGCTTCAGTTGTTATTTTATGGGGACCTCCTAAGGGGCTGGGGTCTCTATTATTCTTTTTCCCTATCTTCTCATTGCGAAGAAGTTCTGGCCCCGGTGGTCAGCCTTGGTATGGGCTGGGGAGCCCTACAGGTACTCTCGAGGCATATTCTTTTGAAATAATCGTGGCTGCGCTCGACCACATTGTGAGTAAATTCCTCTATGGTGGGACCCTCCTGGGAATTCCAGTTCACCGGTGGGAGGGCCAACTTATCAATCCCCTTTTCTTTGTACTGGGGGTCTATTGTGGAGCCGGCGTCTGAGAAGTTATCAGGGAATCTCCGAAGCTTCAATCTGTCCATCATCCCCATGGTCATCCAGATGTAATGCCGGCTCCTGACTTCAACGTCATCCTGACAATCTTCCTATAAGTCTTCCTTGTGGTATTGTTGGGGCTTTGATGTCTGGGGAAGTGCCAACATAATTTTTCCATGCGGATCAAAGTTCTTCCGCACCAGGTAGAATTCTATTAGGTTCATGCTTTTGAGCTCGTTGTCTGCCTCGTTGTCTATGGCCAGACTGGACGAGTAATTCCCAGAAGTGATTGGGAATGGAATATTTTTTACCTTCTTTAAGGCATATAAGGCATATAATTCTATCATTTGCCTGCAGTACTCCAAGAGAATTATCTTGTTCCCACAATGTTGGGCAACAAGTAGGGTTTCCCAGAGAAGCCAGTTACCCTTATGTATGTATGGTGTTGGAATTTTATATAATAATGGCCATAACTTCTGACCAGATCCATTGCCTCCATTGAAAGGTGGTACCCTGCATCCCAGGTGGGTGTGAGCAGGTTGTAGTAGATAAAGGCGTCGTTTACCCGACAGAAGCTGGGAAAACTGGCCTCCCATTGAATCTGTGGGAAATAATCCCAGGGGGCCTTCTGACCTGGGTCGATCCCAAGTACTCCTGAGGTGAGTAACCTATTGGTGTGGGGTCATTGTTGCACTAAGGCCTAGAGAACATAAGAAGTCATATAAAACTTCTTCTTTGGACCACCCGGAGGAACTGAGAATCCTCGTGGTTTGAAATAATGTTGGCCCAATCAAAATACTCCCGGCCGGTGGAAATGCTGAGCAAGAAGTAGTACATCCACCCTGTGAATTCCCAGGCATGTGGTTTCCCGAAGACCCAGGGAAGTGCTATCATCCCCATCTGGATGCTCTCTTTAAATCAGACTGGGGGATCTCTAGTTTCATTCTCTTAGGGTCCCTCTTCAGAGTTTTGAGCCAATGTGTATTCATGCATATCTGGGCCGCGTCCTCCAACTGCATAAATTGTGCTAAGGCATCTAATCTGGTAACCACAGTGGGATTGTCAAACTGAGGGATCCCCAACCCTATCCAAAAAGTTGCGGTGTCAAGAGACACCATGGGAGTGGGATACCCAGTTGGTTCTGAGGCTGCGAGCATGACGGCTCGGATGGAAGAGTTGTAGTGCGCGGAAAGCATGAGAATTAACTCCGGGGCCTGCATGGAGCATGGAAAATAGGCATCCTTGAGAATCCAGGAATCCCCAATGCTGATCATCAGTGGATCCCCAGACTGTCACTGAATGTACATTATTTTCACCAGGGCCTGCATCTCGGCCCACATTCTGATGCTGGTGTCGGTGATCAATTGAACTTTGGAATCAATCTTTGATCCCATAACAACACTATCCTTCACATACTTCATGCTGAGAGGTAATTGTTCCAAGGCCCTCTCCATTTTGGACCTGACGGCTGCCCTAGTGATCGCCATAGAAGGAAGTTCCAGACTCCTGGGTGGTGAAGATGCGGAAGCCTCAGACATGATGAAAGTATATTGCTTTAAAAATCTACAAGGAAAGATGACCGTCAGAATTCATAGGTAAATCATACTCCAGAGTCTGAGGATCTTACCACCACGACATTTGTTTTCCTAAAAAGTTAGTTTAGGTTCAAAATCCCGGAAAGATATATATAATGCAAACTTAAGGGGAATAACCAATATCCGAGTTTGGGGGTTTCAACATACTTAGAAAAGTAAGGTGTGGGCTGGTGAAGATAAAAGACTTTGGGTCCGGAAAACTAACCGTTGGAAGGTGTGCGGGAAAAGTGAATTGTCAGGCCCACGTGGGCGTCACGTGGCTATGCAATAAATGGAAGTTATGGCTGACGAAGGTGCCAATTGTCTGAACGCACGTAAAGTGGAAACCACTTGGACAATTTTAAATGCATTCATGGGATGTAAATGAAGCGCATGTTGGTTTATGGAGGAGAGAGAAAACCACTTGGTTGAAACCAGCCGAGAGCTGAGTTTCAATCAGGTGGTATTCTGTCTGGAACGAGCTCGCAAACTTAAAATGGGAAACAAACAGGGCACGATGAGCTCGACAAAAGACCAGGCGAACATACATAAGATATATGTCATATATATAGAAGGGATGAAAGGTATATACATGCAAAATTGATGGATATACACTAATATACACTAAATACACATATATATAGAACGTAGAGCAGCTATGTACACAGAACTAAAAAATGTACAAACCTACAATATTTACATTATCCTACACCTACACAAAGGGCGGACAACCCTCTGGCAGAGCTGACCCACCAACAGGCGACAAACCAGACAAAGAAAAGAAGAAGCAAAATGAAAACACAAGACAAAAACACAAACTAAACAAAAATGAAAAGCCAGGAAACGAAGAGAAACAGAGAAACCAACCTGAAAACTAGAGAAAGGAAAGGGAAGGCAAGGTGCCTAACACTCTTCACCAACTTCCACCCTTAAAGGATCACCACTCAACACTGAAAACCACTTGCAATTATTCAGAATAGCTCAGAGTAACTCGTACTTAACTCTGCTCAAATTGTTGTGATATCACTCTAAAATCACTCAAATTGCTTGTGTTTTAATTACGGTAATTTTTAAAAAGATAGGTGATTTCGATTTATACCCAAGGTAAAAAACAATTTACCTCTCCTTCCGCAAACTCTGGAACAGGCCGACCTCCAGACTCCGGGGCTGGGGATTCCGTGTGACCATACCTTCTTACGAAAAGAGGACATCGTGGTAAATAATCCTGGAGTCTAGAATCTGGCTCCTGGACAAGGAACGACCAACTCCAGGACCGGGTCCCGGAGACACGACAAGACAAAACACAAAGCAAAAATAAACACCGCGGGAATGAAAACCTGGAGAAGGAAAACAAGGAAACAAAGGAAAAAGACAGGGCAAGAGCCAAAAGCAGAAAACAAAAAGGGGGACCCAACATTTTGCACACAAAATCTAGGGACAATGATGTAGGGCATAACAAATGGTGACTATCTGGGACGAATGCTTTAGTGCATTCGAGAGCTACAGAATCTCTGGTTAGCGAAATTGGAACAAATTTTTACCCGAAGCATCTTACCTATAAAGAGTAACATGTCTGAGAAAATTTGGTCACACACGATTTAGTCCATGATCTTTTGGTTAGTGGTGTAGTGTGTGCTTTGGAAGGAAATCAAGTCAATGACCTCTAGGAGAAGCAGAGAAGAGGCACTTTTGTACATTTCTGGGTGGGAGGGCGGTACTTCTTTCACCATTAAGCTTAAGCTTAGCTAAATTTGATGGCAGTGCTTCTTTCACCCTTCCACCTATCTTAATATACTAAATGGGGGAGAAAAGCTACAGACCCAGAAAGAATCTTTTAAAAGTTCAGACTTGGGTCAACCAACTAGTGCAACGGATTTACCCTCGGTGTGTCTGATTACTTGTTCCTCAATTCTTAGTTCACTGATTACCAGACCTCCAGAGATAAATCCGATGAAGATTACTCATATTGTACTGCCATACTTACAAAATAACTCTGGAGACTAGAACGATTCCATCATGCTAACAATAGATTCTTAAGTTCACCATGTTAAAGGCAACATCCCGGAGACCAGATGTTATGCAAAGCATACCAATACTTACAAGGAGAGCAAAATGCCAAGACCCAAAAAGAAGAAAAGAAAAATGAAAGGAAAAGAAAAGAGAGGCGGTCCCGGAGGATGCCAGCAAGACTATTTACAAGGCAAGGTACCTCCCAACAAGGCACCGGGAAAGAAATATTGACAAGGAACTTTACATAAAATACAACTTTGGGCAAACCAACCTCATTCGAAATGATATTTGAGAAACTGTCTATTGACGAGAAATGGGATAGGTTCTCTAGTCACGGTGTTAAGGCGGTAGGTATTTACCTCGCAAATCTCTGAGATTAGGTATGGTCCGAGCCAGAGCCGTTGGAACTTGGTGTGTTTTATTTTTTTTTCCCAGGCCTTGTCCCACAATAGGACAAAGTCTAAAATCTGAAAGGCCTTGTATTGGGCTCTTCAGTCAAACCATCGTTTTACCACCGCTTGGTGACACGTGAAATGTTCAAGAGCTACGTCTCATTGTTCCTCCATCCACACCAGATTCAAAAGTTGAACCTCCATAATATTATCCCAGTTGCTGAATTCCTACATAAACTACAAAACTGGGATCTGTAAGTTGATTGGGAATACCGGGTTCTGGCCATAAAATAGATGGAATGGGGACATTCCCAGGGTGGCCTTAATTTGAATGTGATCCACCCAGAGGGTGAATCTCAACTTTCGGTGTCAATCCCGGGGATTCTATTTTAGCAAGTGTTTGATCACTTCAAGCAGATTCTTGTTCATTGAATCAGCAACACCATTCCCCTGGGGGTAATAGTTGCTGGAAAACTTCATAGTGATCTTCTGGTTATAGGTCCATTCCAGTAGTTGCGCCGAAGAAAATGCCAGACCATTGTCACATACTATAGCAAAAGGCATTATGAATCTAGTGACGATGTTTTCTTTCAGGAATTTGATAACTACGTCTGCCGTATTGTTTTTGCAAGGTATGGCTTCAGACCACCGGGTGCAGTAATCAGTTGCGGTTAACATATATCGGTGGCTGGCAGATGAGTTGGGGTTGATTTCCTCGATAAATTCAAATTCTCATTGGGTGAAAGGCCTAGTCTCGAAGACTAGTTGTAAAGGCATTGCCGGGTTATGCTCACGATGTGCCGCGGTCTGATAGGTATGACACTTTCGAACGTAAGTGTAAACATCTTTAAATATATAGGGCCAATAATATCTGGCCTGGGGGATCTGATGGGCAATGGCGTCAGCTGAGCCATGCCCGGTTCCAAACTGCCCATGGAATTCATCAATCATTTTTGCAGCTTGGTCTCTATCAATGCACCGAAGGTACACTCCCTCATAGTTCTTGCGGTAAAGTGCAGAGTTTTTTATCATGAAGTGAGCGCTTCTCATCCATAGGGCCCAGCGTTTGTTGGGAGGTAACCCTTCCGGGCATTTGTTGTTTAACAATAAGTACACCAGGTCAGTGTACCACGGGTCTTGAGTGATAGACTCCACTGTATAAGCTTGACATTCTATGTGGGGAGCCTCCTCTGCCATCGCTCAACTTAGTCCCTGGCCTCAGACTATCTTCATGGGTTGCATCTCTAAGTCATATTCCTGGAGGATGGCCATCCATTTCCCCCATCTTTCACCTAGTTCACTCTGCATCAACATAGATTTCACAGCCTGGTCCGGGATGATAGCGTGCACCTTTCTTCGGAAGATATAATGCCAAAATTTCTTCACAGCATGAACAAAAGCAAAGGCCTGCTTCTCCAATGATGAATACCAGACTTCGGTGTTCTTGAAGGGGGAGCTCATGAAAGCTATTGGTCATTCTTCCCCCTCAACCTTTTGGGTCAACACTGTCACAGAAAAATGCGGCGAAGCAAAGGAGTAAACGTAAAATGGGAGGGAGTAGTCCAGACTAGCCAGGACGGGTGCCTCTGTTATCATCTGTTTGATCTAGGCGAATGCCCGCTTTGCTTCCAAACTCCACTCAATCTTGGTATCCTTTTTCATCATTTCGTTGAGTGGCTTGAATATCTCGGCGAATCCAATGATAAACCGCCACACAAAGTTAATCTTTTCGAAGAAAGATCGCATCTCTTTCTTGTTGTCGGGAATTTGTAAATTTAGAAACGCTTCAACTCTCTCGAGCTCAATGGATATACCCTTCTCAGAGATAATATTCTCGAGCAACTTCCCTTCAGTGACCCTGAATATGCACTTCTTGGGGTTAAGGGATATTCCATACTGACAACATCTCTCGCAGATTTGGGCGAGGTGGGTGGAATGGTCACGCCTATCTCGGGAAAAGATGGTCAAATCATCCATGTAGATGACTATGCACTGATTCACGAGGCCTTCAAACGCAATGTCCATAGCCTTTTGAAATGTAGCCCCTGTGTTGATCAAGCCAAAGGGCATCCTTCGATATGCAAATGTCCCCCACTTGGTGGTGAACGCCGTTTTCTCTCTATCTTCGTACTTAACCATGACTTGGTTGTATCCGGAGTACCCGTCCAAGAAAGACATCATTTGGGATCCATTAACTATCTGCAACACCTCATCCAACGAGGGGAGAGGGTGATTATCTTTCTTGGAGGCTCTATTCAAATTTTAGAAATCCACGCAAAGGTGAATTTCACTACTCTTCTTTCTAACAGGGACCAAATTGGCAACCCACGTAGTGTGCCGGATTGGAAGGATTATCTGGGCTAACAATAATTTCTCCACCTCTTGACGAATCAGAGGCTTGATCAATAAGTTGATTGGTCATTATTTTTGCTGAAAGGGCTTAGCATCAAGTTTCAGGGGGATGGTATGAGTCATAATGGATGTGTCATATGTTTTCAAATCCTCATATCCCTATGAAATCACGTCTATGTATTCTCTGAGAACCACGAGAATCTTCTCCTTCTCCTCAGGGGAGCAGAAGGTACCAATGTGTATCATCTTGTTAGTAATAACTGAGAGGGGGGTGAATCAGTGGCCTTAGAAATTTATCCAATTTAAACTTTAATCCACCAATCAGTACTTCTCAAATTATTAAGTCTCTACAAGATGTATGCTTTTGAAATACTTGAAACAAATAACTGTCTGTCGGTTTACCTTGTCTGTCCTTATTCTCCTTGATAACTGCTAAGTAGTAAACTGTATTTACCGATACTCGGTAAATATGTAGAGTATACCAGTCAATCTATAAATGCATATGTAGAATGTAAAACAATAAAGTAATAAACCATACACACATAACACAAGAATTTTAACGTGGAAACCTTGTTAAGGGAAAAACCACTAGGACCGGTACCCCAAATTTTTACTCTTTTGAGGTGAGCCCTGTTAGGAGCCAACCTCGTTAAAGGTTACAAACACACTGTTAAGTGCGACCTTGTTAGAGGATTTTCAATACATAGGTTGTAACTAAGTATCTGGCATCTATGCTACCATCCTTGAATCAGTCTCATGACTGTCAAAAGGGTTTACGCAAATCTTACTACCATACTTGAATCAGCCTCCTTCTTAGACTGTCAATAGGCTTTAGGTAAGACCAGTGCTACTATCATGAGGCAACCTTCTGGTAATCTGTTAGGATATACCTCAGTTACAAAAGACTGTTAAGTCCTGCTCTGTTAAGAGACTTAATGCTTCAATGGTTAAACTGAAACAAAATGACCTGTTTCTAATGCAACTGAATTGCAGATTTTTAGATCTATTTACTTACAATATCTTTCTGATCAATGTATCAATACAATTCCTTTGTACTTAACTCTTTCTGCTCTGTGATGCTGTGCTTTTCTTTCCATCGGTGTCTGCAGAATTCTTTAGCTCTCCCTCAGCTTGATTGATTAGGACTGTATGAAGTTAATTCTTCATCAGTTTCTCTTCAGCATATTCTATCAGTTCACTCCCCTGTGTATCTGATTGCTTGCTCGCATCATTTCGAGGTGAATTGTGCTTGCCTCTTATATATACATGATTTTCCTTAATTCTAGGTTCTTGATTCTTGATTTTTGGCATGAAAAACAATCCAGCCAAATTGATTTATAGCTTTAACTCCTGATTTATCTCGTAGTTATCTTCTTGCCAACTGTACAAATCACTTACTTAACTATGGTTGAATAAAACAAATAAAACAACTAGTTAAGTCTATCCTTTAGCTCTGCCAACTAGATATTTTGTCATTTTTTGATCTCTCTGTTCTGTTGGTCAATTCTGCAGTTCATCGCCGGTGACAACTGCCAGTTCCGTCGATGTAACTTCAGTTAGCTTTATGATCTCCGTCCGTCGGGCAACATTGGATCTTGCTCGTCGGGCAACACTATTTTTATCTCGTTGGGCATCATGTGATTCTGCTTCGTCGAGCAACACTGTCTTCTGGTCGTCGAACATCATTGTGACTTTATCTCTGTCTTTACCGATGGTGTGCACTCCGTCAGTGTAGTCTGTCACTTAGTGAATACTTGACTTTTATGCATTTATGAAAGCATAACCTTTATTCCATTGATTCTTTGAAGTCTTTGACATTATGTATATGACCATACAGATGATATCAAGTTGACATCAATGAAAATACAAACTATTAACTGATTTAATGTCTTGCATCATCTTCAACTTAATATAGTCAACCATTTAATCAGTTACATGTCATCAATCTCTC
>MU227547.1:1787183-1799070 GCA_018584345.1 Thuja plicata
TAAAATCCTTCATGCTAGGTTGTATTAGTCACTGATTCATAGCATATTCTGAGGGCTGATATGTTGTTAATCACACTCCTCCTAGTTAGCAGGCAATAAGTCGATTTTAGTGTGTTCTATATGCTTTACATGCTTTTACGAACCCCTTTGAGCTAATATAATGAGTTATTGAGTGTTTGTTTTGATTCTGACAGGTACCCATTTACACACACATAGTACTGCATTGACTTTATCCAGTAGAGTCCCCACCAGTTGCTTGATTACCCCCAATGTGAGTTCAAGTCTGGAGTGCTGGGTCCTCATAAAATCAAATGACTCTTCCCCCAAAATTCTGGACTCGAAGACAACTTCTTCTTCGAGGCCGATGAGTTCTTTGAACTCACCTTTCCACGCCTCATAACTCTTGATGTCTGTGTCCCATACATTGATGGTGGTTTTGGCCTGATGCAAGACATGGTGGGCTGCGTACAGATTCAGGAGGGTGGACACCAGGAAATGCTAGACATTTCCCAATTGTAAAGGGACCCACTCATCAACCGCTTTGGCCTTCTTTTTCATCGCCCGTAGTGAATCTATGTCACTCTGCGGTAGTGGTGCATCAAATGTAGAGGCCTCTGGAGGAATAACATTGATAGGCCGAGCCATCTTAGTTAGCAACCCCATAAGGTTTGCATTTTTCTCCTTTTCTGCCTTAAGCTTTTGAGCCTCCTTTTCATAACGAGCCTCTACTGCCTTAGCTAACTCTTTTAGTAGGTCTACTTCACCCTATTTCCCTCTTTTCTCCAACGATATCTTTGTGACGTTATAATCTCTGGCCTCAGCCATTGTTTCATCTGCGTCTGGGGAAGGTGTCGCTATCACTGCGACTGTCTCTCCGCTCGGCCCGGTTCAAAGAGTGTGAACCGTCTGCGATTTCTTGGCCTTTGGCAGGTTCTGGGCCTGAGACATCATCTCTGCCAAGGAAAGATGGGCTCTAGGTGTTGATGGGGGGGCATTCCTCTTTCAGTTTTATATCAACCATGGTGGCGATAGGGGTGGCTTGGTAGCAGGTTCTTATTTTGGAGCTTCCTCCTACTCTGGGAGTTCAGCCTCTGTCTGCTCAATGTCCCCCTGCAAATTCCTGAACTCATTGGTTTTAAATACATCATCAAATTCATCCCAAGGGGCAGGATTAGCTAGAACATGAGCAAGCTCTAGTTCCCTCTCTGGCTCTAGGGAGTCGGAAGAAAGGATTTCAACTTGTGGGATCTGAGGCATCCCCAACTTTGGCTCTGCCTTTGGTTTTGGATTAAGTGTCTTCTTTTTCCTGGTGACCAAAGGTGGCCCTGCGTCCCTTAGGACCTGCTCCTCTCCCGGATCCACTCTGGTATCCTTGACCATCAGTGTTGCTAACGACAGGAAGAAGGAGGACAGATGTGTCTGGTCATGAGCACCGGGGTAGCCAACTATGTGATTAAATTCTCTCTAATCTGCTGGGAGGCCACTATTTATTGCTTCACTTATTCTTTTATGGGGACCTCTTGTGGGGCTGGGGTCTCCATTATTCTTTTTCCCCTATCTTCTCCTTGTGAAGAAGTTTCAGACCCGGGGGTCAGCCTTGGTATCGGCTGGGGAGCCCTGCGGGTACTCTTGAGGCATATTCTTTTGAAATACTCATGGCTACGCTTGACCATGTTGTGAGTAAATTCCTCTATGGTGGGTCCCTCCTAGGCATTCCAGTTCATCGGTGGGAGGGCCAACTTATCAATCCCCTTTGCTTTGTACTGGGGGTCTATTGTGGAGCCGACATCTGAGAAGTTATCGGGGAATCTCTGGAGCTTCAATCTGTCCATCATCCCCATGGTCATCCAGACGTAATGCCAGATCTGGACTTCAATGCCATCCTAGTAATCTTTTCAAAAGTCTTCCATGTGGTATTGGTGGTGCTCTGATGCCTGGGGAATTGCCAACACAATTTTGCCATGCGGATCAAAGTTCTTCCACGTCAAGTAGAATTCTGTTAGGTTCATGCTTTTGAGCTCGTTGTCTGCCTCCTTGGCTGTAGCCAAACTGCACAAGTAATTCCCAAAAGTGATTGGGAATGGAATATTTGTTACCTTTTTTAAGGCGTACAAGGCATGTAATTCGATCATTTGTTTGTATTACTCCAAGAGAATTATCTTGTTCCCACAATGTTTGGGCATCAAGTAGGGTTTCCCGGAGAAGTCGTTTACCCTTATGTATGTATGCTGCTGGAATTGTATATAATAATGGCCATAACTTCTGACCAGATCCATCACCTCTTTATAAAGTCGGTACCCTGCATCCTGGGTGGGTGTGAGTAGGTTGTAGTAGATAAAGGCATCGTTTACCCGGTAGAAGCTGGGGAAACTGACCTCCCATTAAATCTGTGGAAAATAATCCTAGGGGGCCTTCTGACCTGGGCCGATCCCAAGTAATCCTAAGGTGAGTAACCCATTGGTGTGGGGTCGTTGTTACGCTAAGGCCCAGAGAACATAAGAATTCATATAAAACTTCCTCTTTTGGACCTCCTGGAGGAACTTAGAATCCACGTGGTTTAAAATAATAGAGGCCCAATCAAAGTACTCCCCGCCGGTGGAAATGCCGAGCAAGAAGTAGTACATCCACCCTGTGAATTCCTAGGCATGTGGTTTCCCGAAGACCCAGAAAAGTTCTATCATCCCTATCTGGATGCTCTCTTTAAATTCAGACAGGGGGATCTCTAGTTTCATTCTCTTGGGGTCCCTCTTTAGAGTTTTGAGCCAATGCGTATTCATGTATATCTGGGCCACATCCTCCAACTGCTTAAATTATGCTAATGCATCTGATCTAGTAACCACAGTGGGGTTGTCAAACTGAGGGATCCCCAACCCTATCCAAAAAGTTGTGGCATCTAGAGACACCATGGGAGTGGGATACCCGGTTGGTTCCAGGGCTGTGAGCATGACGGCCAGGACGGAAGAGTTGTAGTGCATGGCAAGCGTGAGAATTAACTCTGGGGCCTACACAGAGCATGGAAAATAGGCAGCCTTGAGAATCTTAGAATCCCCGACGCTGATCTCCAGCGGATCCCCGGACTGTCGCTGAATGTACATTATTTTCACTAGGGCCTGCATCTCGGCCTACATTCCAACGCTAGTGTCGGTGATCAATTGAACTTTGGAATCAATCTTTGATCCCATAAGAACACTGTCCTTCACATACTTCATGCTGAGAGGTAATTTTTCTAAGGCCCTCTCCATTTTGGACTTGACAGCTGCCCTGGTGACTGCCGTAGAAGGAAGTTGCAGACTCCCGGGTAGTGAAGATGCGGAAGCCTCAAACATGATGAATGTATATTTCTTTAAAAACCTGCAAGGCAAGATGACCGTCAGAATTCATAGATAAATCATACTCCGGAGTCTGGGGATCTTACCACCGCGACGTTTATTTTCCTTAAAAGTTAGTTGAAGTTCAAAATCCCAGAAAGATATATAATGCAAACTTAAAGGGAATAACTAATATCCGGGTTTGGGGGTTTCAACATACTTAGCAAAGTAAGGTGTGGTCTGGTGAAGATAAAAGACTTGGGGTTCGAAAATCTAACCGTTGGAAGGTGTGTGCAAAAAGTGAACTGTCAGGCCCACGTAGGTGTCACGTGGCTATGCAACAAATGGAAGTTATGGCTGACGACGGTGCCAACTATTTGAACGCGCGTAAAGTGGAAACCACCTAGATAATTTTAAATGCATTTGTGGGACGTAAATGAAGCACATGTTGGTTTATGGAGGAGAGAGAAAACCACCTGGTTGAAACCAGCCAAGAGCCGAGTTTCAACCAGGTGGTATTCTGTTTGGAATGAGCTCGCAGACTTAAAATGGGAAACAAACAGGGTACGATGAGCTCGACAAAAGACTAGATGAATATACATAAGATATACATCATATATATAGAAGGGCTGAAAGGTATATACATGCAAAATGGAAAGATATACACTAATATACACTAAATACACGTATATACAGAATGTAGAGCAGCTATTTACATAGAACCAGAAAATTTACAAACCTACAATATTTACATTATCCTACACCTGCACAGAGGGCGGACAACCCTCTGGTAGAGCCGACCCACCAACAGGCAGAAAACCAAACAAGGAAACGCAGAAACAAAATGAAAACACAAGATAAAAACACAAACCAAACAAAAATGAAAAGCCAGGAAATGGAGAGAAACAGAGAAACTAACCTGAAAACTGGAGAAAGGCAAGGGAAGGCAAGGTGTCGAACGCTCTGCAACAGCTTCCACCCTCAAAGGATCACCACTCAACACCGAAAACCACTTGCAATTATTTAGAATAGCTCAAAGTAACTCGTACTTAACTCTGCTCAAATCGCTGTGATATCGCTCAAATTGCTTAAGTGTTTTAATCACAATAATTGTGAAAATGACAGGTGATTTCTATTTATACCCGAGGTAAAAATCAAGTTACCTCTCCTTCCGCAAACTTTGAAACAGGTCGACCTCTGAACTCCAGGCCCGAGGATTCCGTGCGACCATACCTTCTTACGAAAAGAGGACATCATGGTAAAGAATCCCAGAGTCCAGAATCCGGCTCTTGGACAAGGAATGACCAACTCTGGGACTGGGTCCTGGAGACACGACAAGACAAAACACAAAGAAAAAACAAACACCGTGAGAAAGAAAACTCAGAGAAGGAAAACAAGGAAACAAAGGAAAAAGAAAGGGCAAGAGCCAAAAGCAGAAAACAAAAAGGGCAACCCAACATTTTGCACACAAAATGTAGGGACAGGGATGCAGGGCATAACAAGTTGAAGCGCTGCTAAACCTCCAAATGCCCGGCAGTAAGAAATAAATGAGATCTTTCTTTGGGATGATCAACTTTGTCTGGTGGTTCATCACTGGATTCACCGAGATCGTAAAACCACTCAATAAAATGATGAAGAAAGATACTAAAATTGAGTGGAGCCCTGAAGCAAAGTGGGTGTTCGCCTAGATCAAACAAACAATCATGGAGGCACTAGTCCTGGCTAGTTCGAACTACTCCCTCCCCTTTTACATTTATTCCTTTTCTTCGCCGCATTCTATTGCGGCACTTTTGACCCAGAAGGTCGAGGGGGAAGAATGACCAATAGCTTTCATGAGCTTCCCCTTTAAGAATGCCAAAGTCTGGTATTCACCGTTGGAAAAGTAGGCATTTTCTCTCGTTCACGCCATGCATAAATTCCAACATTATATTCTCCTGAGTAAAGTGCATGCTATTATCCTGAACCAGGCAGTAAAATCTCTGCTGATGTAGAGTGAATTGGGTGAGAGACGGGGGAAATGGATGGCCATCCTCCAGGAATACGATTTGAAAATGAAACCCATGAAGATAGTCTGAGGTCAAGGACTATGTAGAGCGATGGCAGAAGAGAGTCCCCACATTGAATGTCAAACATATACAGTGGAGTCCATCACTTAGGATCCATGGTACACAGACCTGGTGTACTTATTATTGAATAATAGATGCCCAGAGGGATTGCCTCCAAAAAAATGTCGCGCCCTGCAGTTGAAAATCGCACACTTCATAATAAAAAAAATGCCACATATTTTCGCAGGAACTATGAGGGAGTGTACCTCTGGTGCATTGATAGGGTTCAAGCTACAAAGATAATCGAAGAATTTCATGGTAGTTTGGAACCGGACATGGCTCAGCTAACGCCACGGCCCATCAGATTCTCCGGGCCAGATACTATTGGCCCTGTATCTTTAAGGATGTCTACACTCATGTCTGGAAGTGCCATACTTGCCAAACCGCGACATATTGTGAGCAGAACCCGGCTATGCCTTTGCAGTCGGTCTTCGAAGCTAGACCTTTTGCCCAATGGGCATTTGACTTTATCGAGGAAATCAACCCCAACTTGCCTGCCAACCACTAGTACATTCTAACTGCTACCGACTACTGCACCCGATGGTCCGAAGAAATACCCTGTAAAAACAACATGGTAGATGTAGTCATAAAATTCCTGGAAGAAAATATCATCACAAGATTCAGAATGCCCTTTGCTATAGTATGTGACAATGGTTCAGCATTTTCTTCTGCCCAATTAATTGAGTGGACCTATGAAAGGAAGATCACTCTGAAGTTTTCCAACAACTATTACCCCTAGGGTAACGGTGTTGCTGAGTTGACCAACAAAAATTTGCTTGAAGTGATCAAACATCTATTAGAACAAAATCCCCGGGACTGGCACCAAAAGTTGAGATTCGCCCTCTGGGCAGATCGTATTCGAATTAAGTTAGCCCTAGGGACATCCCCATTCCATCTGTTCTATGGCCAGAACCCAATATTCCCCATTAACCTACAAATCTTGGTTTTACAATTTATGTAGGAATTCAGCGACTGAGACAACATCATGGAGGTTCGGCTCCTAAATCTGGTGCGAATGGAAGAACAAAGAGATGTAGCCCTTGAACATTTTGCGCATCACCAAGCAGTAGTGAAATGATGGTTTGACCAAAGAGCCCAGTATAAAGCCTTTCAGATTTCGGACTTGGTCCTCTTGTGGGATAAGGCCCAACAAAATGAAAGGAAAGCACACCAAATTCCAATGGCTCTGGCTCAGACCATATTTGATCTCAGAGATCTGCGAGGAAAATACTTATTGCCTCAGTACCATGACCAAAGAATGTTGGCAAGTTGACTTCCTGAAGAAGCATGACTTATTTTGTGTTGTCAATCATGGCAACAAAGTCATACTTAAGTTCTATCATGAAAGTAAAATGACTAAGTGCAAAAATAGTGCAGACAGACACATACAAAGATCAGTATATTAGCGCACGTGTTAGAGATCACACCAAAGCATGCGTGCTTAGGTATATACTCTATGGTGTATATACATACTAGATCCAGACACGCAGAGTATGGAACATCAGTACGAAAAAGTTACAGGCAGATTAGTAGACCTGCAGTCTAGGAAACAGAGCATGGAAGCCGACTATAGTTTTGATCAGCGTGAATGATTTTGTAATGTAATGGCTAAGCGCCTTTAGTTATAAGTTTGTATTAATGTAATTAATGTTGTAGTAAACATGCTTAGGCCAACTTGTTTGAAAGCGTTATGTATTTTTGTTTTAGGGCTGACTAGTGATTTGTTTTGGGTTGTGCCTATTCAGATTTGAAGATATAAGTATGTAATATATAGCTATGTTACAAGGGTCAATTATTATGTATGAGGAAGATATAGATGAGTAGTATAATGAAGTCAGAAGATGATACAACTCTTTAAAGGAGTAAGTGTTAGAATAGGAAAAACCCTATTCTCCCAAGAACACGTACATGCAAACCTGTCACATGGAAGAAGCAAGATACAGAAGACAGGAAAACTATGGAGGCCAAAAAGCCAGAGGAGACATCATATGCACATGAAAATAATATATTAACAATATGTTTCAAGAAAGTACAATGAGATGTGAAAAAATCCTCATGAAAAACAAAGAGGTGAATCCTTATAAAAGGAATCATGAAACCCTAAAAAGGAAAACCTAAGGTTAACTTAAGCAACTAGAGTGAATAGGTGAGTTAGTAATTAGATCATAATTATTTAATTAATAACCCGATAGACTATTACTCTAACACCCCCCTTAAGATAAGCTTAGGGATAAGAAAAAACCTAGGAGACTACTGCAGAAAGTAGGAAAGAAGGGTCCCAACAACAAGGCCTGATTAAGTATGCAATACAAGAAATAAACTAGATGAAGGAAAGTAAGCCTCCAATCTAGGGAAAGTCCCAAAGAAAGGAACAAAAAAGAGCAAGAAGCATCTCCGAAGCATGAAGCTGAAAACACTGTCAGGAGTAACTGCTGGAACCCCCACTGAAAAAGTGCATGACCAGATAGAGAAGACAAAGTCTGAAGAGCTGATCAATCATACCTAGGAAGCAATAGAACCAACAGAAGAACCCCCCATAATGCTGAATAGGGAGAGGGGTGACAGGAACATTGAAATGGAATGCCAGAAACATCTGTAAAAAGCAGAATCAGGAACACCAAAAGTGCAACAGAAGTACAAGCACAGAATAAAGGGCGGTGTCACCGACACACAACATGGGCTAATGTCGTGGAAGGTACGCTCACTTGACAAAGGTGGCTGAGAACAAAATGAAAAAATATCATAACCCCCCATGACACTTTATAACTGAGTGTGAGTACAAAAAACATACAATATGCTCAAAATTGTAGATATGCAGAAGCAGGCACTTTATCTCAGTGCGTTTATAGAAAAGAAAATGCTACAAAAGAGAAGCATACAATGCTCAGAAGTCAGAAAGAAGAGTGAGCCAGAAGATCAGAAGAAGAGATCTCAGGACCTGTAGAACCCAAGTAACCTGCCAGAGTGTGAAAGAGAAAAAATCAGAGGAGAGAAAACCTAGATTAGAATCTAGAAAAAAGACCCCTGCAACTGAAAATCTAACTGAACCAGCTTTTTGACGATATCAAGTTTGCCAAAAATGGAGTCTGAATGAGCCAGATATGACTCCCGGAAGGAAAAAAAATAGACATCAGAATTTGAAAGCAAAAAAAACTATCAAGATAGTAGAACCCAAAACCCCAACCTCCATCATCAGAAATTTCTCGGAAAGAGCTTTCTGACGATATATGGAAGTCAGAAAAACTCCCTTGTATGCTCAAGATAGAACAAAAATAGTGCGGGAGGGTAAAAAAAGCTCTAAAATTTAGGTTTTAAGCCCCTGGAGCTGAAAAATCTCTAGCCCCTGGGCGCATGGCGCGCGCAGGGTGCTGGGGCGGAGCCCTTGGTCACCCATGTGACCGCCGGCGAATTGAAAAGGGCCCGCGGGGCTAACAAACCTGTCGGGCGGAGCGGAGCACCGGGTGGAGCGGCGATGGACACCGGGCGGAGCCGGCAATGGTGGGGCGCACGACAGCTGGGCCGCGGAGCTGGGCTGGGGGCACCGGAGGAGGTGTCGTTGCTGGTGGCGAGGTTGGAGGAGCTGGTGAAGCCCGCAGGGCCAGCAGGTGGTGCTGCTAGCGGGGGCCAGGCCGCGGTGGTGTGGCGGTTGCCTTTTAAAAATTGCACCGACTGCGCTTTGTTAAACGCCGAAAACATTTAAAAAAATGTATTTTTTAAGATTTTTTCTCAGTTTCCGTGCCCATACGACACTGAAAACCAAATTTTTTTTTGCCTCGGAGGCAAGTTGTCTAAAATGGATAAGTTTTATATGGATTTTGGGGTTTTTGGGTGCTCTGAGCGCAACGGTAATGTCCGTTTGAGCCCAAAGTGACCAGAAACAAAGGTCCCCTAAATCCACACAAAAACCTTCTAAAAAGATAGAAAAACCTCCAGCTTCTGATACACTTTGACAAAACATGAACAACGAGTAACAAGATGGCTCTGATACCATGTTACAATAGGAAAAACCCTATTCTCCCAAGAACACCTGCATGCAAACCTGTCACATGGAAGAAGCAAGATACAGAAGATAGGAAAACTATGGAGGCCAAAAAGCCAGAGCAGACATCATATGCACATGAAAACAATATATTAACAATATATTTCAAGAATTTACAATGAGATGTGAAAAACTCCTCATGAAAAACAAAGAGGTGAATCCTTATAAAAGGAATCACGAAACCCTAAAAAAGAAAATCTAAGGTTAGCTTAAGTAACTAGAGTGAATAGGTGAGTTAGTAATTAGATCATAATGATTTAATTAATAACCTGAGAGACTATCACTCTAACAGTAAGAGAATCCGTGCATACACGGAACTGATCAGACAACAGTGTCATTATAGTAGTTCATTTTTGATATAGTGCATATCAACATTCAGAGGGTTGTAGCCTTCATCTTATTGGGCAGTGAGTCATATACCTTTAACAGGGTTTTGTAAAAGACTCCTAACAGGGTCAGACCTTTAACCAAGTCATTGTACTTAATTTGTAAAGATTGCTTCTAACATGACAAAGGAACTTTAACAGGTTCATTATACTTAGTACAATATTTGTGGGTACTAATCCCCACTAGAGTTTTTCTCTAATCAAGGTTCTCCGTAATCATATCATGTGTTATGTGTTCTTGTGTTATGTTTCTTTGGATGCACATTTGATATACGTTTAATTGGCTAAAATATAATTAATAGATAAACACTGATTCNCCCCCCCCCCCCCCCCCCTCTCAGTATTTCTAACAATTGGTATTAGAGCTTTGGTCCTCTGAAAGAAAGTTTAACCACTTGAGGAGATCATGGACTCAGCTGAAGCAAAATATTTGAAAAAGAATCTTGAAGCAGCTCTTGAAGATCTTGACAGATCTGAGAAAGAAAATGAAGAAGTAAGATTGAAAAATGATGGCTCTCAAATACTTATTAAAAGGCTAAGAAAAGATCTGAAAGATTGTTCTACAAGTGATCTAGGACAAATGGTCAAAAATCTTAGTGAAGAGAATAAATCTCTAAAGGATAAAATTGAAGATCTGGAGGAACAGCTTACAGATAGCCAGAACACCATTGAAGACAAGATCAAAGAAAGCAATCAATTGGAAGATGAACTTCTGCAGGCAAACATGAAAGTCTTGGAATTGGAAAACATGAAGAAGAAGTTGGAATCTGAATTAAAAGAAGCAAAAGATAAGATTAATAAACTTCACACAAGTTTTGATTTGATTCAATCCTAGCTCAATGCGCAAAGGCAAAAAGGGAACACTACTGGTCTCGGATTCAGTACAACACAAGATGAAATCAAACCATCACAAGAGAGAGAAAAAAAACTTGAAGCATCTTCAGAAGCTAAGAAAGTTGAAGATACTACAGAGGTTATATCTGAACTACCTAAAAGAGAAATCAAGCAAGTTAACAGAACTTTTTATGCATGCAATAAACATGGGCATTTATCAAGAGATTGAAAAGAGGTAAGACCTTTTAATGGTTATTATTACTCCTGTAATAAGTTTGGTCACAGGGCTATACATTGCAGAACAAGTCATAACAATCAACATCAGCAGAATCACAGAAGTATGAATCAAAACAATCAAATAAATCAACTCTTAAGAAATTTGCAGAACATTACATGTCAGATATGCAACTACAATGGACGCACAACAAAGCAGTGCAACATGATAAGCAAGAACATCAGACCTCCTATCATTTGTCACACATGTGGAAAGGATGGACATATCTCAAGGTTTTGCAGAATCAAAACTCAGAAACAAGAGGATCCTAAAAAGTCACTATTTGAAGAGAAAAGCAAAGTCAATTTTGTCAATGCAAATGAAGATTCAAGAAAAATATGGGTTGAAGTTAAGAAGGACAATAATGTTGACAAAGTAGTTGATGCATCCTCAGTGGACGCACCCTCTACTTCTACTTGAATCAACCTTCCTGGTCTTAGGGGGAGCTATTCTATCTCAGAACCCCTGCGCGGTTGGTGTACTCACTTCAAAGTAAGCACCTTTGGATTCATGGTTAAAAGCTTAGATTATAGCTATATGCATTCACGCATTATCTAAATTGCATCGGGATCAAAGTTCAAAAATCTCTATGCATGGTTGCAAGCATTAAATGCGGTAGATCGTATAAAAAGAAGTTCGTAGTCGATCATTTTCACATTTACATTCAAGAGCATATAAATTGAAGAGCATTGGAGCACTAAGACATCTAAGCATGAAGGAATAAAAGTTTGGCAGTAGGAGCAATCAGATAATCAATTTCAAATAGAGCCCTAGCCATCGCGCCATTTCAGAATTTCGTGAAAACCCTACATAGGAAAACACCAAGTAAGTATGGTGACCCCAGTTGTGTTTGATGTAGCAGAGAGGAAGAGGTTCATATTTAAGAAGCATCCATTCAAATCCATACTGGATGATGTGGAAGGGGCTTTCTCTAAAACCCC
>MU227547.1:1801995-1813716 GCA_018584345.1 Thuja plicata
GTTGTGTACCCAGAAGTCTACATGGAGTAAGTATGTTGAAGACTTACAATTTTTGCACACCTTTGTCATTAATGTCAAAGGGGGAGTAGTATAGAATGTGTATATGCGGAGAAGTATATATGTATATTGTTAGAAACACTGAGAGAGGGGGTGAATCAGTGTTTATCTACTTATTATATTTCAGCCAATTAAACATATATCAAATGTGCATCCAAAGAAACATAACACATGATATGATCACGGAGAACCTTGATTAGAGGAAAACTCCAGTGGGGATTAGTACCCACAAAATATTGTACTAGGTATAATGAACCTGTTAAAGTTCCTTTGCCCTGTTAGAATCAGTCTTTACAAATTAAGTACAATGACCTAGTTAAAGGTCTGACCCTGTTAGGAATCTTTTACAATAATCCTGTTAGGGGTGTATGGCTCACTACCCAATAAGATGAAGGCTACAACCCTTTGAATGTTGATATGCACTATATCAAAGATGAACTGCTGTGATGACACTGTTGTCTGATCAGTTCCATGTATGCGTGAATGCTCTTACTCTCTTACAGAGCTATATCATCTACTGACTTCATTATTCTTCTCTTCTATAACTTCTTCTTACATAATAATCGACATTTGTAACAAATATTTACATTACATACTTATATCTTCAAATCTGAATAGGCGCGACCCAAAACAAATCATTAGTCGGCCCTAAAACAGAAATACACAATGCTTCCGAACAATTTGGCCTAAGCGTGTTTACTATAACATTAATTACATTATTACAATCTTATAACTAAAGGCGCTTAGCCATTACATTATAAAATCATACATGCTGATCAAAACTGTAGTCGGCTTCCATGCTCTATTTCTTGGAATGCAAGTTTACTAATCTGCCTGTAGCTTTTCTGTACTGATGTTCCATACTCTGCGCATTTGGATCTAGCATATATATACACCATAGAGTATATACCTAAGCATGCATGTTCTGGTGTGATCTCTAGCACGTGCGTTGATGTGCTGATCTCTGTATCTCTCTGTCTGTCCTGTTTTCTGTACTTAGTCATTTTATCTTCTAAGTTATCTTTGACAAAAACTTAGTATGACTTTGTTGCCATGATTGACAACACAAAATAAGTCATGCTTCCTCTGGAAGTCAACTTGCCAACAGTATATATCATTAAGTATACAGTCATTTTTGTATGAAGTCATTTCGAGTAACTTAGCCACATTCCTTTGTTGCCATAAATGGCAAAGGGGGAGATTGTTGGCAAGTTGACTTCCTGATGAAGCATGACTTATTTTGTGTTGTCAATCATGGCAACAAAGTCATACTTAAGTTCTGTCATGAAAGGAAAATGACTAAGTGTGAAAACAGTGCAGACAGACACATACAGAGATCAGTACATCAGCGCACATGTTAGAGATCACACCAGACCATGCGTGCTTAGGTATATACTCTATGGTGTATATACATGCTAGATCCAGACGCGCAGAGTATGGAACATCAGTACGGAAAAGTTACAGGCAGATTAGTAAAACTGTAGTCTAGGAAACAAAGCATGGAAGCCGACTACAATTTTTTATTAGCGTGAATGATTTTGTAATGTAATGGCTAAGCGCCTTTAGTTATAAGTTTGTATTAATGTAATTAATGTTGTAGTTAACACGCTTAGGACGACTTGTTTGGAAGCGTTGTGTATTTTTGTTTTAGGGTTTACTAGTGATTTGTTTTGGGTCGTGCCTATTCGGATTTGAAGATATAAGTATGTAATGTAAAGATATGTTACAAGGGTCAATTATTATGTATGAGGAAGATACAAATGAGCAGTATAATGAAGTCAGAAGATGATACAGCTCTTTAAAGGAGTAAGAGCATCCACGCATACACGGAACTGATCAGACAACAGTGTCATTACAACAGTTCATTTTTGATATAGTGCATATCAACATTCAGAGGGTTGTAGCCTTCATCTTATTGGGCAGTGAGCCTAGGCAGTGAGCCATATACTTTTAACAGGGTTTTTTAAAAGACTCCTAACAGGTTCAGACCTTTAACTAGGTCATTGTACTTAATTTGTAAAGACTTCTTCTAATAGGGCAAAGGAAATTTAACAGGTTCATTATACCTAGTACAATATTTGTGGGTACTAATCTCCACCGGAGTTTTCCTCTGATCAAGGTTCTCCGTAATCATATCATGTGTTATGTGTCCTTATGTTATGTTTCTTTGGATGTACATTTGATATATGTTTAATTGGCTGAAATATAATTAATAGATAAACACTGATTCAAGCCCCCCCCCTCTCAGTGTTTCTAACAGAGAAGCCTTTCCATTGCTCATCAATGGACAGTTTCTCAAGCATTATTTCGAATGAGGTAGGCTTGGATAGAATTTTACCATATATAAATCTTCTCACTTGTGAATATTCCTTCCCGGTGCTCCGTTTGAGGTGCCTTGTCTATCTTTTTGGGTCCCCAGCATTTTTCTCCCCCTTTTGTAGGCTGGTACGCTTCACATAACATCTAGTCTTTAGGGTGGTACCTTTCGCATTTTCGGTGAACTCAAAATCTATTGTTAGCATGGTGGAATTTGTCTGCACTCTAGAGTTATTTTGTATGTTTGGTAACAAGCTATGAGTAATGTTCATCAGATTCATCCCTAAAAGTCTGGAAATCAGTTAAATCAAAATCAAAAGGAACAAGTAATCAGACACGCTGGGAGTAGATCAGTCGCACTAGTTTGTTGGCCCAAGTCTGAGGAACATTTAAATTCTTTTCGGGTCCAGAGTTTTTCTTCCCTATTTAACAAATTGAAGTGGACGGAAGGATGAAAGAAGTACCACAGTTAAAATTAGCTAAGCTTAAGCTTAATGGTGAAAGGAGTACCGTCTTCCCATCCATAGAAGAATAAAATGAAAAGGAAAGAACTAGAGAATGGGGGAAATTCTGGTATTCGGGGGAAACAAGCAGATTTGATGACTTTGGTTTGATATATTTAGTGCTTCTTCTCTACTTCTCCTAGAGGTCATCGGCTTGATTTTCTTTTAAAGCACACACTTCACAACTAACAAAAGACCAAGGATTGAATCATGAATAGGCCGAATTTTCTCAAATGCTTCGCACCTTGCAAACGGGATGCTCCAAGTAACAATTGATTCAAATTTTGCTAACTAGACATTCCGTAGTTCTCAAATGCGCTAAGGCATTCATCCCAGATAGTCACCATTTGTTATGCCCTGCAAACCCGTCCCTACATTTTGTGTGCAAAATGTTGGGTCCCCTCTTTTCGCTTTGGCTCTTGCCTTGTTTTCTTTGTTTTCTCTGTTTCTTTCTCTGGGCTTTCCCTCCCATGAGGTTGGTTTTCTTTTTTTTTTTGTCTTTTGTGCCTCCGGGACCCGGTCCTAGAGTTTTCTCTCTCTAGAGCCAGATTCCAGACTCTGGGATTCTTTGCCACGATGTCTCCTTTTTGTGAGGAGGTATGGCTTCCTAGAATCCCTGGGCCTGGAGTCCGGAGGTCTACCCGTTTCGGAGTTTGCGAAGAAAAGTGTAACTTTTTTTTACCCTAAGAGTATAAATGTAAGCTATCTGTCACTTTCATTGTCACCGCGATTAAAAAACTTGTGCATTCAAAGTGAATGAAGGCGAATTAAGGCAATTTTACACTACTTTTTCTCTTGTATTTAGTGGCTAATTACCAGTGGTTTTGCGCTAATTATTCATGGTGATCCTTGGGGTTAGCTCATTGCAAGGCACTTCCCGTGCCCACCTTCGCCGTTGTTTTTGTGTTTCAGGTAGGCTCTCGGCCCTGGTCTTGTCTTTTTGGGTTTTTCTGGTTTTGTGCTTTTGTCTTGTTCTCATCTTACTTTTTTTGTTTTCCCTGTTTGGTTTTGGTCTATTGTGTTTTACCACGTCTCATGGCACTGGTCTTTCGTTGCCTCTCATTGGCGGGTTGGCACTGGCAGAGGGTTGTCCACCCTTTGCGCAATTGTAGTTCAAGCCAGTTTCCTGTGTGTTGTACAATAGTTTAGCTATTTTGTATACTATGTAAATACCTTTAAATAATGTATATATGCCTCAGCTCTATTGTATATTCAGTATATATCCTTCTATTTTTGTGTTGAGCTCACCGTGCATTTGTATGTGTTTCCTAAATTTGTGAGGTCACCCGTACGACAGAATACCACCTGGTTGGGACTTGGCCCTTGGCTGGTTTCAACCATAGCAGTTTCTCTCTCCACCGTCGAATCAGTCTTTATGACAAATTTATTTCCCATGCGCGCATTTGAGTTCTGGCAAGTGGCTCCCATCTCGCACGCGTTTGGATAGTTGGCATCATTGTCAGATAGGAAAAATAGCTTGGGCTTAACAAAATTCTATCTGGCACGGAAGAACTTTGATCCGCTAGGAAAAATAGCAACGACACTTCCCTGGGCGTCAGAGCCCCATAAATTCCACATGGAGGAATTTTGGGAAGATTGCCAGGATAATTTTGAAGTCCAGAGCTGGCACTTCATCCAGATAATAATGGGGATGATGGAAAGGTTAAAGCTTTAGAAATTCTCGGACGACTTCTCAGATACTGGATCCACAATAGACCCGCGGTACAAAGAAAAGGGAGTAGACAAGATGGCTCTCCCTCTAGTAGACTGGAACGCCCGGAAGGGGCCAACTATTGAAGATATCACTCATGACATGGTTGAGCATAGCCACACGTATTTCAAGAAGGCATGCCCAAGGAGTACACGCAAAGTTGGCCCGACAGTGCGGGGCTTGACTTCTGGGGCCGGAACCTCCTCACAGGGGGAGGATAAAGGAAAAAGAATAATGGGGACATCGTCGCAAACCCCATCTACAACCCCCATAAAAGTGAAAATGCAATAGACGTTAGTAGTCTCCCAGCAGATGAAAGATAAGTTAATCATGTGCTTGGCCACACTGGTACTCATGATGAGGCTCGTTCGTCCTCCCTCCTCCCCTTCATTGGTGGCATTGATGGTCTGAGTGACAAGAACCGGAGCGAAAGAGGAGCAGGCAACTATAATGGATGCAGGGCCCCCTTTGATAACCAGGAGAAAGAAAAGGAAGACTAACTCTCAACCAAGGGCAGAGCCAGAACTTGGGATGCCAAGCATCCAAGAAGTACAAATCCTTTCTTCTGACTCTCTAGAGCCGGACAAAGAACTTGAGGATATCCCAGAGAACTCCGCTCCCCGTGATGAATTTGATGATTTATTTGGAATAGATGAATTTGGGAACTTGCAGGGAGATATCCGGAGATCGATTGAAGAAATAGTTGCCCAAGAGGAAATGGCACCCCCTCTTGAAAGAAACGTCCTAGGGAAAGAAGCTGCACAAAAGCAGGAAGCCCGTGCAAAAGAAGAAAAGGGACAGGAATGGTGGATATCTCCAAAGTCCCAGAGATACAGGTTACAGGGACTGAGGAGGGCGGGTAGACACAGGATGAGAAAACGACATCGGTTGGGAAAAATGGACCCAGGGGAGCAACTGTGACCCCAACTGCCATGCTCCAAACATCGCCTTCAAAAGTAACATTTGGGAAGGTGATTACAATGGCCCAAATAATGAATCTTGGCCTGATGCCTCCCCCACCTCCAGAGAATACACCAGTTGAAGAGAGCATCCCAGCAACAGAGGCTGATGAAGAGTAGCAGTAGGATGAGGAGTGGAACCTCGGGGAAGCAAATTACGATCCTAACATCATCGAGGATGCAGACACCAGGGAAAAAGATACAAGTACCACTGGGGTAAGTATTTCCGGTGAACCCAAAGATATGGGGAAGGAGTCAGAAATGACTCAGACTGTCGAAGAGGCGCAACAAGATCCCAAAGAGAAATCACAGGAACAAATTTTGGCTGCAAAGCCACCCCTACCACCATAATGGTTGGTGGAGTCTCGCAAGAGGAAGGCCCCGATGACGCCTAAGGCCCATCTCTCCTTGGCAGAGATGATGGCACACATGCAGAATCCTCCCAAGACCAAGAAAGCCCAGATAGTCCATACTCTTTGGATTGGGCCAGGCGAAGATACAGTCATGGTAATTGCGACACCTTCCCCAGATGTAGACGAAGCAATGGTTAAGGCCAATGAATATTCTATCACTGAAGTATCACTAGGGAAGAGAGGGAAACAGGGAAAACTAGACCTATTAAAAGAAGCGGCCAAGGCGGTGGAGGCTCGCTATGAAAAGGAGGCCCATAAATTCAGGGCAGAAAAGGAAAAGAATACAAATCTCATGGGGTTGCTGATGGAACTCGCACAGCCTCTTACTGCCATTCCCCTAGGCACCTCAAGATTTGACGCATCACTCCCTCAGAGTGACATAGATTTGCTAAGGGCGATGAAAAGAGAAGCCCAGGTAGTTGATGAGTGGGTTACAGAACAGGTGGGAAACATCCGACGTTTCTTAATATCCACACTCCCAGACTTGTATGTTGCCAAAAATATTCTACATCAAACCGAAACTACTATCTCCATCTGGGAGGGAGACATTAAAAACTATGAAGCGTGGAAGGCCGAGATGGAAGAGCTCATCGACATCGGAGAAGAAATTGTCTCCGAAGCCAAAATTTTAGGAGAGGAGTCTTTTGACTTTGTTCAGACCCAGCACTCCAGACTTGACCTCACATTGGGGGTAATCAAGCAACTGGTAGGGACTATGCGCGACAAAGTCCAGGAAGTTCAATATTCTTTCAATTTGTATAAGTCATTCATCTTGAAGGTCTCCGGAGCTGATCCCTTCAGCACTGAAACATGCACTCCAGAGGAATATGTCCTGGGAAAGTTTGACGAGCTAATGGAGTCTCGGTATGGATCCCCGGAGGAAATGGATGGTGCAAAAATGGAAAGACTCACTCACATAGTGCTTCAAAGTCATGACGCGACCAAGATGACCACGAAGTTCAAGGCAAATGTTCCAGATTTGGGTGAGAAAGTATAGGGGGCCAAATACCACCGGGCCGGCCTTAAGGACATAGACGAAGATGGAATCGCCCGGCTCCTGTAGAGCTTCAATGATACTAAGGAGCAATAAAATCCTCTGGGCTCCAGAGATGATTGTCAGGAGATATAATTTTTTTTGTATTCATTCAATCTTTGGGGCACGAGCTCCCGGATCCCGGAGTCCCAGATCCATTATCATTTTTTGAATTCTTTAAAGTGACCCGTGTCTCGGTTCCCAAAACTGACCGGTCACCTTCAAGGCAGTTAATAAAGGGTGTCAGAAAGCAGGTAACCACAACAAGGCACGTCATCTCAACAAGAGGGTTCTGATAGATGGTCTTCCCAAGGCACCGCTTCAATGTAACACCTGGCGTATCGAAGACAACGAGACGCTCTCCCATTTATGAGGCATGTAGCCTCGATCCCCGGGGGATCAAATTTCTTCTTTTCTCCTCTTGACTCTCTTCTCGAGGCCAATTCTTCCACTCCTCTTTTCTTGTCTTATTCTTCTGACATGTTAGACCTTTTTCGTCTTGAGGTCTTTTGTGGCATGGCGCAGGTAGTACCGGCCACCGAAAATAGTATTATATTGTTAAGTGTAAAAGGAGGTCGTTAATCTACTTGAAGTATTAGTGAAAGGGACATAAAGAACATGCAACACAAAATACCATTAACTCAGAGGTCAGAATGCTAAAAACGTCATTGATAGAATCCTTCCTTCTTCATTAACAAGTTTCTAGAAAGCACTGGTGCATACAATAATGGAGGCTCCAGGGGAGCATTTAACTACTGAAAGATTCTAAAACTAAGGAGCATTGAGCTCTGAAACTAAGAACTGAGAAAACTGAAATGTTATTAGCTATGGACTAAAAAATCATCAATTTCGCCGACCCTTGGAATGAGGCCGGACTTATTATTCGTACACAAGTTTTTAACCTAAAATTTTAGGTTAAAAACTTGTGTACAAATAATAAGTCCGGCCTCATTCCAAGTGTCGGCGAAATTGATGATTTTGTAGTCCATAGCTAATAACATTTCAATTTTCTCAGTTCTTAGTTTCAGAGCTCAATGCTCCTTAGTTTTAGAATCTTTCAGTAGTTAAATGCTCCCCTGGAGCCTCCATTATTGTACGCACCAGTGCTTGCTGGAAACTTGTTAATGAAGAAGGAAGGATTCTATGAATGACGTTGTTAGCATTCTGATCTCCGAGTTAATGGTATTTTGTGTTGCATGTTCTTTATGTCCGTTGCACTGATACTTCAAGTATATTAACAACCTCCTTTTCCTTTTCTATTGATTAAATATGAGCTGATGGTTCTGTATTTCTTCAGTATTTAGTGTAGCGTGTTAGAGCATTGTCAATGTTTTGAATGTTTAGTATAACTATAGGTAGATGAAATATTTCTAACTTTACAGTATCTTTTGAAGTTTATTTGGTAAAGTTAATGAACGCTTGCAGGAAACCCCACTCACTTAAATCCCCAGAGAAGACAAGCCAAGATAACCAGCTATCCCCCTGAACAAAATAGTCACATTCCCAACTAAGCTCCCGCACTGTCGAGATCCGACTCTCACATGCTGTAAGGCCTGGGGAATCTCATTTCCCCTGACAACCTTTACAGGCGAAGTTGGTCGGTACCTCGGTACCCGGTGACAACTTACATGTGTTGGTGGACTCGGTCACAAAGACCCGTCAACATGATGCATCTGACAGCCTACTGCAGAAGCAAAATATGTGGCTGCTGCTTCAAACTACTCAAATATTGCATGGATCAAACAATTACTGGAAGGTATGAATATGAAAATTCTTGTACCAGTGATTATCTACTGTGATACTACTAGTGCAATAAACATTTCTAAGAATTTGGTCATGCATGCTAAGACAAAGCATATTGCTATCTAGTATCATTACTTAAGAGAACAAGTGCGAGAAATAGAGGTGATACTGTAATATGTTCAATCAAAGGAACAATTAGCTAATATATTCACAAAGCCATTGTGGAAAGATACATTTGAGTACCTGAGAAACATACTAGGGGTCTGACCCTTGTCTATTGGTCATTAAGCTGACTAGGAGGCTGCCTCAGCCCGCACAAAATTAGAAGATCATTCATGTTGATGCAAGGACAAAGATGGAATGCAAAGATACATCAGTACACAGAATGGTACATATCTACACCGAATACCAGAGTCACTGTATTGCTGATGGATAGGTAAATTAAAGGAGTATATTATAAAAAGGTGAAAGGATATAACTTTGGCATGATAAAATTTTACTTTGGCATTGTTGTCAAGGGAGAGAAGTTCCTAAGAATTTGAAGGGAGAGATTATCATTATCCAAAGGAAGAGAAAATCTAGAATATTGAAAGGGAGAGATTACATATGAAATATCCAGGATGACTATCATAAGGGACATATGTAACCTTTAAGGGAGAGAAGTATCATGAGGAAGAGATGGCTATATTGTGGTCAAAGGAAAAAGAGATGATCAAGGAGAGAAACAGTCAAAGGGAGAGTCAACATCAGAGAAAGAATCAGAAGCTGCTACATCTATCCAGTGAAGGGATTGAAGATTGAAGAAGGTACTCTACAATAAACAAATATAAGCTATATGAGATTACCGAGAGCCAGGCATTTGTATTGGTTATAGAATAATAAGATTGGTAGATTGATGAACTACAACTGATATATTTCATATTGTATTAGTATTAATATAGTGTGATAATGCAGTGTGTTGTCATCAAAGCCAATGGGAGAGATTGATGACCTATAACTAATTGAATGTTTGAAGATGTTAAGTTGATGATCACCAAGCTGCAGAAAGTTAATGCAAGACATTAAATCAGTTAATGTATTGTATTGTCATTGATGTCAACTTGATATAATCTAATTGGTTATATTCAAAGTGTCAAAGACTACAGAGAACCAGAAAGATAAAGGTTATGCTTTTAGTAATGCATAAAAGATTAGTAATCACTAGGTGACTACAAACACTGACGGACAATGCACCCCAACGCACAAAGAAACCCAAGAGTAAAGTCACAGTGATGCCTGAGAAAAAAACCTGACAAGCATTACTGATGAGATAAATCACAAGCATTAGCGACGAGCATAACTTCACAGTGATGCTCGACGGACAGACAACCCCGACAGAGATGCCCGAGGAGAACTGAAGTGTTGACCGAAGCTAACAAAGATTTAAAACATAGAATGAAACTGAAGTTCAGAAATGACAAAAGACTTAACTGGCAAGACCTAAAGAAGGAGTTAACTAGTTGTTAATATTGTTTTCATCGACAAGTTAAAGCCAGAGATAAGTGAAAGATTTAAAGTTCATTTTATTCTAGTTGTCAAAGACAAATCTACGGGATAAAATTGAAGTAAAGCTTTAAAGCAAGACTGGCTGAAATTGCGGATCATGCCAAGAACAGGAAAGTCAAGAACTGAGAAATGGTGAAATCGTGTCTATAAAGAGACAAGATAATTCATTGTGAATTAGGGGTGAATAGAGAAAGAAGATGCTGGAAAGAAACTGATGAAGAACAACTTCATACAGTCCTGATCAATCAAGCTAAGGAAAGAGCTAAAGATTTCTACAGACATTGAGCAACAGAGAAGCACAACATCACCTAGCAGAAAGAAGTGGGGCAAAGGTATTGAAAAGATACATTGATCAGAAAGGTATTATGAGCTTACAATAGATTTGGAAATCTACAAGTCTAAGTTGTATGTATGAGTAGATCATTTATTGTTTCAGTTTAACCATTGGATAAGAAAGTCTCTTAACCGAGCAAGACTTAACAATCCTTTCTATATTGAGATACAGCCTAAGGAGTATAAAAAAGTTTGGTCATGAAGATAGCATGAGATGCCAGGTACCATTTAACAAACTACAGTGGGTTTGCTCATAAAAGGTAGCATAGAGATACCCAATATCAAGTGACAAACTATTCTATTTAAATCCTCTAACAAGGTCACACCTAACAGTGTGTTTGTAACCTTTAACAGGGTTGGCTCTTCATCGAGCTCACTTCAGAAGAGTGAAAATTTGGGTTACCGGTCCCAAGTGGTTTTTCCCTTAACAGGGTTTCCACGTTAAAAATTCCCATGTCAATGTGTTTATGAGTCATTAATTTAGTGTTTTGCATTACACATAACTAATTTGGGTTGATCGGTATACACTAAGTTATTTACCGCATTTCGGTAAATGAAAGACTGCTAATCGGTAAACAGTAAGAATAAGGTTTAATAGTGAACTCCGAGAAGTAGTTATTTGTTGAGATTATTTCAAGGCATTCATCTTGTAGGACTGAAGATAACTAGAGGCTTATAATATTGGTAATAAGTTTTTGGTTTAATATTATTGGAATATTTTTGAGGCCTCTGATTCACCCCCTCGCTCTCAGTTATTCTAACATTATTAACATATTCAGTACCATTATATGCTCTAAGAATTTTAAGTTTAGAACTAGATTGCCTTTCCACAAACATATGAAATTCAAAAAATGTGTCAAGAACTTGATCTTTAGTATGCAAGAAATAAATCTAAATTCTTCTAGTAAAATCATCCACAAAGGTAAGAGTATACTTTGAACTTTGTATGGAGATGTTCTCCATTGGACCCAAAAGGTCACTGTGGATAAGATGCCCTCCACGAAGTACCACGAGGAAATGGATCCCTTTTCATTTTGCCACTCTGTCATGACCCGATATATATATATATATATATATATATATATATATATATATATATATATATATA